>JAZHYW010004792.1:0-78176 GCA_037355805.1 Ixodes ricinus
CCCACCCTTCCCCTCTGTATCTGTACGAATAAAATTGATTCCAAATGTGTGACGTGTCTCAGCGTATTTTTGTGCCTAGCAGTGAAAAGTAGCAAGGTTCAATTTGTCTTGCTAGGTGAAATGTCCTTCTGTTGTTTTCTTCACGGGAAACTGGCTCGGTTTAGGATTCATATTGGAACGGCAACTGATTGTCATTCAAGCTTGATCCAGCCTTGCTTTACAGGTTTCTATTTGTCACCTGAATTTATTAGAATTTTATGCAAATAATGTTAGGTCAGATTATAAATTCCTTGATCGTTTTAAGAGAACTGAGCTTTCTCTCAATGCTAGTGGGAATGGCCTAGAGGATGCAATCACTTTAAAGCCTGTGTGAATCTGAAACAAGTGAATGTTGAGCATATAGCGATTAAAATTCAAGAACTGTTCTAATATCTAAAAACTTATAGGTTAAAATTGTGAGTAACCAGAAATATTGTTCTTTTAGATGCATACATTATATGCTTAGCGAATATTTTTTTCCACGTGCTTACAGTTAAGGCCTAAAATATTAAATGCATCTGATAATTGTTTTGAAAATGTCAGAAACCAAGTGTTTGTAATTCATATTTCATCAATTTTATGCTGACCGGAACCAAGCTTTAAGAAAAAGTGGAGCGCTATATGCCCTTGAAACGAACTTCGTCAGTTAACCTCTTGCGATAGTGTCAGTAGTTTTATATATTGATGTTAGCAAAAACACATTTGTTTGATATTGCAACATGTTAGGCTTTTAGTGGTTCTTTCTACCGCAGTCCATAAAACGCCCGCTCGCGGAAGCGCAGCGCGCGTACGCACGCCCCCGGCGTGTACGATTGGGGGTGCAATGTCACATGGTACTTCTATTTTTTCTTTTTTTGAGAGGTAGAATTGTAGTATGAATCACTATGAGCATAACTGGTTGCGCGTCTTAGAGCTTTCTAATTATTACATTGGCCCTAAAAGTTAGCTTTAACAAAGTACGGCACCATTGGCTTATGCACGTAAAAACGCTCCGCCTTTTTTGTTCTTTTTTTTTTAAGCATTTGGTTCGTACTGCTGGGACACCCTGTCTGTCATGGATTTCCAGCTCCCACATCATCCATTTGTTCTCTGGAGTCACTTGACAGACACCAGGAGCTAGGAATCCTGGCACAGTGACTCCAGATAACAAATGACTGATGTGAGCGGAAAAAGCAGAATGAATGCGGTTAATAACAGACATCAAGGCGCGGAGTGCTTTCTTTTTATATACCATATACACATCAAAACTATGGCACAGCGTTTCGTCTCCGACTCGAACCGCTCGCGCGCTTGCTCCTTCACTTCCAAGGGTAGGCTTCTCATTGCGCCCAGGCGCACGGCAGGGAAGTGGGTGGGTCAAGTGGAACCGCAAGAATTGGTTTCTTGATGTACTGCGCAGCTATTTACGACAGAGATACCGAAGACGACGGGTATTGTGCATAAACTTTCTATAAAACTAAAGTTAACTAAGGCAAGTAAAAAAAAATTACGATACAATTTAATTTTTTTTTTTTTGCGGAGGCTTGGCTTACGTTTTTGTTACTTTTTACACTTTGTTTCATTCGTAAGAATCTGGCATTGAGAGCAGCGAACGCAGCGTACCACAGACTATGCGCCTTTCAGTGGCCGGTGAGCAGGAATTCGCTACGCCGCGTTTGCGAGGCAGTGACAGACGGGCCTATGATTCCACACCCACGATTGTCTCTGTTTCGTCTTCATCGCCAACAACACACACGCTCAACGTCGGAGCCTAATAGTGCCTCCTTTAGTGTACAACGCTTTCAAAGCTGCTGGAGCGAACATGGGGCTTGATCTCGCAGGTCATTTGCACGCGTTCTCTCACACACCAAGTCATAGACGAAGCCACGCGCTCGCGCTTTGACAGCGTTGTATACCTATGAAGCGGAGTAGAAACACAAAACGCTACTCCACCCAAAGGTAGAGTGCGTGCGGTAGCGCACTTTGAGCGCCGATAGACATATTACTAAATTACCCAAGCATCAAGGAGAATGCAGGGAATGGTGTTCCACGCGCCCCACGTGCTGACGTCCTCAGTAGCATAGCCTCCTGTCAGTAGTAACTTTTCTAAAGCAAAAGCCTAAAACAAATGGCACCTTGCACGCGCGTTCATCAACGCTTTATTTTGGTTATTTACTTCGCATCTTTTATACAGGGAATGCCTGCGCGTGCGGCGCGTGGAACACCATTCCCTGCATTCTCCTTGATGCTTGGGTGAATTCAAATTGTTGTGTATATGTTTATACAGCCTAGAAATTAGTCTGCCTCAACGGGCGACTTGTCTCTCAGCTGTAGATGAGCAATTTAGCCAGTGCAGTACAGCCGCTAGCCTGGGGTCTTTAACGTGCACCACGCAGCAGTGATACACGACCGACGGTACGATGCTCATCCAGATCAAAACGGGCAGGGATTAAACCCAGGATCCCTGGTTTATACAGCGCGAAATGTCGCTCCACGTGCTCCGAGCTGGTGTGCGCTAGCCCACTCGGCCCTTGATGCTTGGGTAATTTAGCACTATGTCTAGTGAAGCTGTGGAAGCGCGCTTCTCGAGGAGCCACATGCACAGCTTCATCGGCGCTCAAGGCGCGCGACCGCACGCGCTCTGCCTCTGATCAAAGCATTGCCACACAGAGTTGACCCATTATAGACGCTTTACAGCAGCTGTGCATGGGCGCCGCCATAACTGCCCTTCAGTTTTTGTCCCCTCTTATTCCGTTCGCTTGATTTCATCATTTCCACAGCAGGACAGGTTATTGCCATTTGAAGTGTGACTGTGTCCTTCCCCCCAGCATAGGCCGTTGTGGAGACTCGTCAACGCCCGCTTCAGTGGCTCGGCATCTCGGTAAGACAAGAGAAGGGCGGTTATGGCGGCTCAATCTGGCGCGTGTGTCAAAGCGTCATGCTGCGTTGCAGCTTGGGTCCAGACGCAGCCGATGCCGCTGCAAGCGCGAGCTCCGGGCTTCCAGCGTCCGCCTGCCAAGCACGCGACGCTCGTGCAGTGCAGGCACTGTTCAGCGGCCATACGCTCGTGCTTGTAGCATCGGCTGCGTCTGGACCTCAAGCTGCAAACGAAGCTATGATACCTGCATGCAAGCACGTCTTATTACTCTTTTTTTTCTTTTTTTCTTTTTTCACCAAAAGTAGAACGCAATGCAATTTTTTTTTCCGGTTTATGTAGAGATTTCTTTTTTTTCCAGATAAATGCGGAAATGCGCTTTGATATTGCTTATCCCCCCCCCCCTCTCCCCTCTACTATACGAGAAAAAAAATAGAAAAACGTATTAGCGGGAATTTTATGAGATTTTCATGCCAAATCTACAGTTTCTAACCCCGCAAGCAAAACACCTTTCATTGTACCTTTTGGAAATTTGGAGTAAAATATTTAGTAAGAAAAATATACATGCTCAGTCGATAACCTGTATATCAGGCACGTAGCCAAAGGGCGGGGGGGGGGCCTCCCCCCTTCCCCCGCTGAAACAAAATCCTGGCTACGTGCCTGCTGCATATGCATAATCTTCCTTAATAAATTGATAAACAAGAAAAAAATTGCTTCTAGTTGTTCCAAATAAATGTAACGCTTTATTAAAAAAAAAGTTGTATATTTTGGAAATTTTTAACTCTGGAGACCGTAATCATGCGGCACTGGAAAGAAATCCAGTTATCCAAGATTCAAAGAACAGGCAAAATGCAAATAAAGACCCCCCCCCCCCACCTTTCCGCCGCTTACTTCCCTAAAATAAAGCCCTAGAAATCTCATAGGCTCCAATTTTCTTGTCGACTTTTCTAAAATCATGACTGGGGGTGGTGTGCGTGTGTGGTGAACCAAATACTCGGCGGCTACAACGCGGGCTCGGACAAGCTGCTCAGGTAACAGCTACGATGATCTTGCGCTTTCTGAGCTTCTGGTAGAAAATGCGCCTGGTTTCACGAGCCGAGAGCGTCACCCAAGACGCATCCATGGCACAAGTGTTCGTGTGATAGAGACATATGTTTTCTGCAAAAATATATTCAACACACTAAAAAAAGAAAAAAAATAAAAAAATATTGGTTATGATTTTTACACCGTGTTATGCAAAATAGCCCTAAAATATGTTGGGGTCAAGTTTCACCGCTGCTGAGGGTGAATTTTGCCACTGCAGTATTGCCATGAATTTCTAAAATTGTTGGCATATCATACACGAAATAAATATCTGAATGGTCTACATTTAAGCGACATTGTTCCTAATATGACATCTGTTGAGCATCCAAAATTGAATTAGAGATTCTAAATTAAGTTGGCCGAAAACACCTCTCAACTGTGTTTTCCAAAGGTACTTGGTACTTTATAATGGCCTTTATGTTTTCACAAGGCGCAATATTTGCCTCGGAAAGTCATTGATCTTGACTTTGAAATGACCTTAATTAACAAGTTCAGTATTCCATTGGCAAGAGCGAGCGATATGTGAGCCACGCGTGCTCGCATGTTTGGGCTGAGCTCGGTGATATGGATAAAGCAAAGGAATCATATATGATGAACCCTCACTGCCAGCAAGCGCTTGACTACAGAGAACACAGCTATGGCCGCCAGGGCAATATTTCAATTTAAATAAGTAATTGTGTTCACGTACGTTAGACAGCGGGTGTGTTGGTCTGCCTCAGGGGGGCGACGTGACCACTACAAGCGCTAGAGTCTTTAACGTGCACCACACAGTAGTGATACACGACCGCACGCAAAAACAATGCTCATCTAGATTGAAACAGGCAGGGGGAACCCAGGATCCCATTCGCTGGGTTCTGCAGCGCTTTACTCCACGTGCTCAGCGGGCTGGTGTGCTCTAGCCTAAAGCCCCTTGATGTGTTTGCGTTTGTGTTGCCAGTAGTCAAATGCGCCAGTGCACGAGGCTTGTCTCCAGTGACTCAAGGAAGCAAATGGGGGCGTAGCACTGCCCTTGAAAGCGAATGGCGGCGGAGAGCCCACTTGTGGCACGTGTCTTGCGCGTTTCCACAGCAATAGGTAAAAAAATAACATGTAAAAAAGCATTTATTAAGGGATTTTACGCTAGTCCACTCGGTCACCGATCCCCCTACTCCGTTTCATGGAAAGTTGGCAAGGCTGCGGACGTGAGCATCTCGACTCCGTGATTAATAAGCGCGTGCTCTTGTCAGAAGTGACCGCACCCGAAGTTGGTAAAAGCATTGTGCATATATATATATATATATATATATATATATAAAAAGGCCTACCTATGTAAAAAGTAAAAAAGAAAAAAGAACGCGTGTATACATTATATATATTTTATTTTTGGCGGGGATCCATGTGCTGTTTATTTTGGCAAAATGATAGCGTTAATATCTAAACCAATTGTATTTTATTTCCATTCCACCTGTCGTTTCGTCGTAATAAACGCCACAATGGCTAAAATATAATATTTTATAGTTTCACAAAAAAAAAAAAGAGCTTGGCAAGATACAAGATAGACAAAATCTATGTTCTTTTGACTCTGGGTAGCTCGTGTCTTCATGCTTGCTAATAATGAATCCACCATCGAAATGAACTTTTGAAGTAAATTGCAGCGCGGTACGTTAACAAGCCTCCACTTCTAGGGCCAATGAAACATCGGGACCACGCTGTAGGAAGCCACGCGCTAGCGCCGGTGGTAGCTTTGACAGTGGTGTAATCAGGGTAATGCCGCTGACCAACTGTAATGCCGCTGACCAGCTGCAACTGTCTGCAACTAGGACTTCGAGCAGGTTTAGTGAAGTGCGTCAGAACACCGCCCCACAACTGGGTGGAACTTGGGACAACGGGATCGAGGCTTAAGACTGTACCACCGAAATCGGGACCAACATGGCAACACCTTGTCTCGACCTCATGGTCACTTGTCCATTACTCAATTATCCTCATAACTTAATAGGCCTCGAGACTTTTATTCACATCATCCTTTTTAAACTAAACTTGCACAACGAGGAGTTGCTTTAGTTACAAGCAGCCAATGCTGCAAGCACGAAAGCACGATACCTCGGCTTTGAAACGTTTGTCCACAGAACGAGCGCTCGTGCAAGAAAGGCACGTCTCAAAGCCAGCAGCGCGGGCTAGCACACGCTCGAAGCTTTGGCTGTAGTCTCACTCGCAAGCTTCCAAGTCAAAACGTCAGAACTAAAGCCGCTCGATATGTTTGCGTTTGTCTTGCAAGTAGCGTCACATGCGCCAGTGCATGAGGTCCGTGTCTCGAGCGTGGTCTCAAGCGGCCCCTTGGAAGCGAATGGCGGCGGAGGACCCGCTCGTGGCATGCGTCTTGCGCGTTTTTACAGCAAGGGTTAGCGGTACTTGTAAGCGTGAATTTTATCAAGGGACTTTAGTCAAAACAGCCAGAGCGGCAACCAAATGTACCAGCGATAACCAACTCCCTCTAACAAGGCCAACATAATCGATATGAAAAGCGTGGTGCTTGCGGGTGCTGCCGCCTGTCGCTCTCGGGGAGCCGCTCACAGCCGCTATGCTTTTCATATAGCATTAATATTTTTGAATACAATGTGTGTTGATTAAAAAATAGTTTTTAAAGCTAAAATATATTAAAAAAATTACAAACTAAGCGTGGTTAAAAAACCCAATTGATAAGAAAGGCGTAGTGCTTCCACCTGGCGCTGTCGGAGGGCAGTGCAGTTGTCCCGATTCTCTAACAGCATTGCTTTTTCTGGGTATGTCGCGCATTCGCTACATAAATAGTTTAGAAGTATATCAGTTATCTGACACATCACAAAAAAGAGCCTAGTTATAAAACAAGAATGCGGCACATTGTACCGGACATGACGTCACGGGTGGCAGCAAGGATTTTGTTCCGGTAGTCGTTGCTACCACCCGGTGGCAGCAACGTCGGCCCAAAAAAGCTGAGCCGGGGCGGCCGAAACGCCCGCTTCGACGCAGGAATTTCTCAAATCCACCCGAAGCCGGATCTGTTTGGCCTTCCTGCCGAGGTGACGGCGGTAGCAAGGTCCGCGACTTCGTGAGCCGCGGGAGATAGACAGGCATCAGGCATACCATTGGCAGGTGGCATGTGACGTCAAGTCTGACGAGCACCGACGTCAGCGACAAGTGGAGGAGGCGAGGAGGCAAGTCGTGAATTTGGCTTGGCCGGTGTCCAAACAAACACTCGACCGACGACTGGCGGACGGTTCAATTTTGACGATTTTTGCAGGAGCCGTGTGGCCTGGCGACTTTTGTAGTAACCTGTTTGGACAGGCCTTCACCCGGCGGCGCAGCAGTCACCGACGAACCAGGGTGGTCTGCGCGGCGCACCGCCGCACTCCCTGCCGGCGGTGCGTCAACAATATATGGCGGCCGCAACCTCGACAGTAGCGAAACGTGGCCGTCCATGCCAGTGCACCACAGACGAACTTAGGGAGCGGACAATAATGCTTTCGCATTCACAACTCATGAGTGCTTAGGTGTCCTCTGAATTGTTTAACCTTTTCCTGTTCTAGTTAAAGATGCGTCACTTCTCCTAAAAAGAATGTTTTAAATTTCAGAAATTTGAGACAAATATAATTGTGCAAATAGAACTGCGCGGTTCATATGAATCTGTCAGCGTTCAATGATTTCACCTGTCATGTAAGGCCCATACCGGCAGAAGCATTTCTTCGCTGAGGCCAGACTGGCATTTTATCGTAGAGTTATTACAATAAACGCTAGAGGCTCAGCTGGCTCTAGTGTCTGCGTGATTTCCGGTTGCAAACTGAAGCAGACCACCTCCCCCCCCCCCCAAGCAACCAGTCTTCTTTTCCAGTCTTACTGTGTATTCCTATGGGAAAACCTACGTAATATTTTTCTCTTCACAAGGGCATAATAAAAATCAGCGTAGATTCTTTACTCGTAACGCGTAATATGTAGCTTTATTCAGATTATAAAAGTGTAAAGTTATTTAGTTAGTTTTTTTAATACTAAGCGATGCTTAAGTCAGCAAAATTTGAGCCTTAGGTTTATGTTGTACAGCATGATATGTCAATACAAAGATAAAAGTTATTTATTTTAGAGCAACAACAGTCGTATTTATTTCCGAGCAACAACACTCGGTTACTGCTTCATTTTGATTATTCTTTAAAAGTTTGTTACCAGTAGGCTGCGTGTTCTTCGTTCCATAACTCCCTGTTCCGTTCTTGTCGTCTGTCCTAATTGTTTGATTTGGCATCAGAATTAGCATCCTTTTGGTGTTTTGTCAAGCTGATTCACTCTGTGTGCTTCATAGCATTGACTATATGCGTAAATGCATGCCCTATAATAGCAGTCGTCAACGTCAACAAGTATTATACATGTTTATTGGGCTATTTTAGCACAGTGTTCGACGCCATAAATTCTAAAGAAAAACACCCTGACACATATTTTTGTACATCCGATTGTAAAACGTTCCAAACTTCTCGTTCTGTCACAACCACAAGCACAAATTGCTTTTATAATCGAGCGCGAAGAGAAAACGCATTTGCGTTTTCCCATAGGAATGCATTACCGGAAGTCAAATTTAGACTGGTTGTTGTCTGCTCCAAAATGTAACACTAAACCGGCGAAACTTGGAAATCTAGCGTTTATTATTAATAACTCTATGCATTTTATATCGTTGTTTGGATACTTATCGTATTGGAGACACCGCAGTTGAAGGAATTCTTTCAAAACTAAAGAACGCCGTTACGTCGCTAGCGCACTTCATCTTTATGTTCTTCACTGGCATATTGGCCTGACGCTAAATTTAGCGTCACGTGCGCTGCCTGGTGTGTTTTTTTTTTTTTTTTTTTGTTTTTTTGAGTTTGGAAGGCAGCGAAAGCTATGGGTGCAAGGTTACAACATTGAGACTTGCTGATCTTGTTTGGTAGCACGTGCAGCGAAAGCAGCAACCGAAGATACGAGCTCCGACTCGCAGTCCTCACTTCGGCTACACTGTACTTCGGCCACGGTGTAAGATAATAAATACTCTTCAGGTAACGACAGCGCGCTCCTCGCGAAGTGCAGATAAAGTTCGCTTTTCACTCTCTCTCTTTCTCTCTCTCTCACTATGGTTTCAAGCGGCGCCGGCAGATGACTCGTTGACCCGTGGGCACGGCAAAGACGGCTCGTGCCGCCTCATGCTGCACACGCGCAGAGCTCCAGCGAGGTTGTCGCTCGTGCAGAAAGACCACGGTGTACCGGGGTGTCATGGCAACGAGATAATTTTTTTCGCTCTCACACAGTTTCGCCGTTTGGCCGCCGGCGACACTGTCAGCCGCGGGCACGGTGGCTGCGGAATAATGCAGCCTTTCGGATGCCCGTCGAACGAACACTATCTGATTCCTCGCGCCGCGCGTTCAGCCCCGCCGTGTCCTCATCTAAAAAGTGTATCTTGCACCGTGACTTCGGCCTACGATAACCATGGCAGTTAGAGCCAGATCCACGGACTAATCGCGGACCTGTGGATTTCTCCCTAATGACATCAAGGTCACGTGACACGCACCTTTCTCTGGTCCGCGGAGACCTGGTTCCCCTTATATTTCCGCGGTGTGAGTACACCTCGTGAACTTGTTTCTGTCTTATCGGAGCCTCTTGGGTGAGTCCGCTTTAGTCCTAGTATGCTTCCAGCGAACAAAGTAGGCTGTCGACGAAACATGGCAGGAGCATGTGTCCACAGAACGAGTCTTCACGAAACATCGCAGGGTTGACGAAACGTGTGTCCGTGAAACGTATGTGTCAACGGAAGACAAAAATAATCTCTGGAGAAAAGGAACAAGGGGGGCAAAAGACAAACACAAATCTCCAAACACAGCTAGGTGACCGGTATCGAACCAGGGACCTATCCATTTGCAGTGGAACGGTCTACCAACTGAGCTAACCAGGAGTTAGACGACAGTATTCGCCTCGAGATCGAACCGTGTCGCCACCCTGCGGCCGAAATTGGTAACATCCGAAAGCGGGGATAGCACCGTGCGTCGTCTGCTACGGGCGCACGTTAAGAAGCACCGATCCCGATGACGCAAGCCCGTTTCCGGCTCAGCCGGACCCTCCCTATTATATGTTTTTTTTTGTCTCTTCGTGCTAAAGGCTATGTTGTATCGTTTCGAACACGCCGAAAATCAGCAAAGCAACAAATATTAACTCGAATCCTTCCATAATCTTAGTGCTGTGGTTCGTAGAACTGCTGGTCCTACATATTCTCTTGTCTCGCGCAATCCATAGCTTTCATAAAACATTGAATGCTGATTGGAGCTGGGGTTGATTAAAAATTTACCCGACTGATCGCCACCCTTCTCTAATAGACTAATCAACTGGTAAACCTGTTCGTTATTTTTCTCCAGTTATGTTACATGGAAGACGTAAAAACCACACATTATTTTTACTATTTTAACTATGTCATAAATGGCATATTGAATTTCCATTTCAAGCTTTACGTTGTAACGCCTACAAAATATGAGCACGGAAAGGCGTTTAAAGTGAATTGATTTTTAAGTTAATATTTAAACAGTCTGCGGAGAGCAAGTTGTCTGCTTCTTGCAAAGGAGCTGGGGTGACGTCAGAATGACTCCGAGTTCTGATTGGCTTGGATTGGAAGGATAGTGGATAGATCTCAATGCTAGATGCCTTGAGGCTTACCCACTATTTTTCCAGTCAGCCAATAAGAGGTCGGCGTTCTGACATTATCGCCACCTATTTGCGAGGAGGAGACAAACTTACGCTCCGCATAATCACCCTCGATGACAATCACGAGCATGCGGAAGTGGTTTTCCGTGCAGGACTCAGAAAAGAAATAAAGACCTCAAAAATATGAAAGCAGGCATTTCTCATTTACGTTTTTTTCTTACTTTTTGAGCAAAAAAGTCTGACTATACGGAAAAACAAGATGGGATTTTAGTGCATTACTCGTATAATCTGAAGGTTAATCGATGAACTTCCCAGTCCCGATACGCGTTTGGTTAAGGCGGAGGGTTATCGGAAGGTCTCGTGTGTGTCGCTAGCCCTCGTCAGTAAAAGAGTTTTGTAGCGTTAGCTACACTGGCCGAGGTTGAGCAGTTTCGCGTGGCTCTCATAATGAGCATAGGTCGGCGTTTTAAGCTGTCCTCACTCAAACTCACGATCACCATTTTCTCTTCAATCAGGACTCACGCCCACTCACGATCACGATTTATTCAAGATAGGGTGATCACCCGGACTCACCCTCACGGTTCAACACAAAACTAAAACTTACTCGCCGTCGTCATCGCGGTCGTCACACTCACAGATCATCATGGTCATCACGCTCACAGGTCATCACGAATCATCAAACTCACAGGTCATCAGACGCACAGGTCATCACACTCACAGGTCCTCACGGTCCTCACACTCACAAATCATCACGGTCCTCGCACTCACAGGTCCTCAGACTCACAGCTCCTCACGCTCCTCACACTCACAGGTCCTCACGCTCCTCACACTCACACAAGTCCTCACGGTCCTCACACTCACAGGTCATCACGGTCCTCGCACTCACAGGTCCTCACACTCACAGCTCCTCACGGTCCTCACACTCACACAGGTCTTCACGCTCATCACACTCACAGGTCCTCACACTCACAGGTCATCACGCTTACAGGTTGCTTTATTTGTTTTTCTTTTGTTTCTCGCAAGCCATTGGTTTGTCTTCGCGTGAGTCGTGCGGCGGGGAAACTACCCCAAACCATTGAACCCCTGAACCGCTTATCCAAATTGAAAGAAATGTACTATGCTTATGTTTATGCTCCGCACATCTCTACCAAATTTTGTTAACCTGGATTAATTACGAAAGAAATGCAAGCTGACGATATGTGGGTGTGTTGAACTTTCGCCTGCTGACAAGGGCGGCGGTAAAACACAAAGGCGCCTTCTGACAGGTTACACAGACAACGTCGCAGTGATTAGAGCATCGCCTCGCTGTGCATACCTCGCACATTTGTACACAAATGAACGATTACTACATATATCACCCCCGTTTCTTTTTTCGTGCCACCCACGCGTACTTCTACGGAAGTTTATGCAGCATATATATATATATATATATATATATATATATATATATATATATATATATATATATATATATATATATATATATATATATATATAATAAACATATGCATCGACCATTTTTTTTCTGTTTTGGGAGGGCGGCAATATTAGGTAGGGTGGTTTCACGTGACGTACCTCTGGTTTGAAATCTCATCATAATCCCTGTTGGCAGTGACGGCCGTCAGTCGTGTCGTATGCTATTCTATGAGCAGAGACCGCGGAGACCTAGTTTTCCTTCTCACTCGAGTTGTCTCTGCTTTTGTTGATCGACCGTGCTTGCCGGAGTAGGCTGCGATTTAAGGCATCATCAGCCGGCATTGTTTTTCAGTGATCTCGGCCTGTATAAAATACTGTCAGAATTTATTATCTTTATACGTGCAGCCGTCCTTGGATTGGTTTCATTTGGATTGGTTTGGCATGGCTTTGCTTGGTTTGGTTTGAAGTGGTTTGGGGTCGTCCCCGTGTGTCTCTTTGTCGCGTTCTCGATCACGTAGAGTGCGCCACTTTTCATGTGGCAAGCCGCGTCATTCTTGGCGAGCAGTTCTATAATGGGCAATCAGTTCGTCGAACAAGGTTTCATAGACAGATCGTTTCATCGACACTGCGATGTTTCATCGGTAGACCGTTTCTTCGACATTCGATGCTCGACAGAGCTTGCTACATTTCGTTGACACTTTTTTTACTCGGACGTCTAGACGACATTTCTCTTTCGCTCTATCTTTCATCGACGCGGCGTTGGCTTCTTGATGTCTCGCGTTCTTCGCATGTTCACAGCGCACTGCGGTGTGGACAGGACGCAGGTGGGGCAAGCGCAAATGCTCCTCACTCTTTGTACGCAGTGCGTTGTGCGCTTACGTTGCTGGAGTAGTGCGTGCGGCGTGGCGGCCTTTCGGATACGTTTGGCCGTTTACGTAAGGAGCGTGCCCTATGAAGCTGAGGCTCGGCGCTTGGCAGCCAGACGGCCGGACGTAATTGTTGCTTTCTGTCGTGCTTTTGGCTGCGTGCACACTCGAAGCTCGGAAGATGCTGAATCGTTCCAAACTTTTTCTAAAAGGGTGCCTCATATACCGCTAATTTTTTGTACAATCATGTGAGGCTTATTTTGTGCCCATTAATTCACGCGAAATACCAAAACTGACGTTTTGCATTCTCGTCTTGCAAGTGTTCCGAAAAAGGTAGTGACATGGAGGTTAACTTGTCGGTTTGAGTAGTCTTTAAGAGTCGATGAACGAGGTATTTACATTGTTGTAGCTTGTAGAGTCGGAGCTGGCGGAGATCTATCGTCTACGTCGTCTTCTTGGCCATTGGGCAGCTGACCGATTTTACATGCTCGAGCTCTCGCTGGAAGCGTAATCCTATTTATATAGCATTCAACAGTGCTCATCCGTGTGTACTGTAGTGAACATTTCAGGCCCGACATATCAATAGTTTTTTTGTTATCAACCAGGAAAACGCAATATCTGTAGACACCTTCTGACAAAGAAAGAAAACGAGAGCTCGCCGTTCGCTTTGACCAATAGACCGATCTCACCAACCGTCTGGAGTGTGCTTGACGCAGCCATAGTTGTACTTCACAGGAGGTAGCGGTAGTGCACGAGACGGCTTGTGATCGACACGCGCAAGCCCACAGCGGCGTTGACCCTCGTGCGGAAAGACTACAGTTCCCGCAATGCATTGCGCCAGAGGAGGCGTAGCGAAACTGGCAGTGAGGTCGGTCTATGACCTCAAGCCCGGTTCACACATCTGCGTTCCGAGCGACAGAAACGACAGAAACAACATGAACGACATGACACCGGGGTGACTCTGTTCGCGTTACAGACAGATAATGCAAAGAGCAGGTTTGTCAAGCAATCATGTGTCACGGTTGTCCCGGTGTCATGTCGTTCGTGCCGTTTCTGTCATTCCTGTAGCTCGGCACGGAGATGTGTGAACCGGCCTTTACGAGCCTTCTCTGATGTTTCGCTTCAACGTCACAAAAAATCGGTCTTCTCGCCTTTTCGAGGTGTCGCCACGGGTAGGAATACTATCGGGGTCTACTTATGTGATTTGTTCGGCACACAAGCGTCAGTACAGGTTATGACTTTGTAAACATTATCTGAAGCCTATTCCAAATGTAAAATAAAGTATCGAAGGTGTCCTCAGGGTCCCTTTAAGTGTGCGTGCTTGCACGACATGAAGTGTCACAGCTTTGCGACAGCAACACCTTACGCGGGCACAATGTACGCTCATATCAAAAGTGAACTGGGCAGTGTTTTAAAATACAATATTTAGCTTATTTCGCGCATTTAGTTCCCGGAAATTAGCAGCACATTCGGGAAGTTAAAGTTGAGAGGTATATTTTTTTCATAACTGGCGGAAATTATGACAGACGGTTTCTCTAGTCATTTAGTTGCACATGCACAAGAAATATTATAATTTATGTTACATATTTATCAAACCCGCGGCATTTCTGTAACCATCGGTTTCAGACAGATTATCTGTCGCTCGGTTAACAAGTATTCATTCAACGCAGTACCGCACTTCAGAGACCCGCTGATCAATCTTGCCCTCTGCTACACCATTGTAAAATTTCATTACGGGCTGGAGTCATCGCAATATGTGTCATAGGCCTTCAAGCGATAAGAAGTGTTTTAGAATTGAATTGTAAAAAGTTGGTTATCAAATATATATATATATATATATTTTTTTTTTGTTTTACAAGAAATTCTTTCCCCACTCTGAGTGCCTATACATTCAACCATAATAACGTAAAAACGCAACATGAGTAAACAACGGGCAAGGGGAGCACAACGTCGCGCACGAAGCCCGAGAAGCCCGGGCAATTGGCGCCTCGCAGTCGCGTCCAGCCGACGCGCCGGCAACCCGGCCGTAGCCGTGGGGCAGGCGCCGCGACGTTGCGGCGACGCGCGCCGCCGTCCTCTACTTCTCAGTGTAAGCAGGCACACGGCACACGGCAAATTCTACGAGTCCCGATGAGCCAGTAAATTCATTGGAGTGAGACACGTGGGTAGGCCAGGGCGGCCCGGGTCGCGCGGGGACTGCAGGCGGGCGCATTTAGAAACCACGTGTGAACGCATTTCGGATCGGCGTGAGCCTTTTTGGAACCGTTTTTCGTAAAAGTAAGCCTCAACTTCACGTCTCGAGGACCTCACCGGGTTCCTGCGACATTTCGCCTACTCCTAGAGTTTCCCCAAAAAATGAACGTCGGTACTGCTGCGTGAAGGACTGCCACAGTGGCGAAGTTGACTCAAGCAACTTTACCACTTCCCTTCAAGATCTTGGGAAGCGACACGGCGACAAAGTGAATTACTGCAGTGCGACGCATCAAGTAAGTGAATTTTACATTAATCGTTGAAGTGAACGAAAAAAGATGTGCAGGCTTGGAACTACTTGGCAAAAGAAAATATTTATACAAGTAAAATATAAATAAGGGAAGGACATAAAAGACGAGGACGGACAAAACATCCAAACATCCGTCTTGTCCGTCTGTCCTCGTCTTTTATGTCCTTCCCTTATTTATATTTTACCCCTACCAGCACGCTCTTCATTCCAATTATACAAGTTGTTTTACGAGTCTCTGAGACAGCCACATAGAGAAATACGGAAGGAAAAATCGGGCCGATTGTTGCTTCGCTGTGACATCGAGAATCAGGCGATCAGGTCTTCAAGCGAGATGTCCGTCGTCCCGTTCCGGCACTCGTAGTTGTAGACGTGCATTTGGTTGCGACCGCGCGCGCCGTTCGGCACGCGCGGTCGCAACCAAAACCTTCCAAACCTGCGAGTTTTCAAATAGTGGATTTTCGTAGAACAAAGTTTTGCTTGTTTCGGCTACCTAATTTAATCCTGAGTCTGGTAACAAATGTGACAGCGTGCAAAAAACAGAATGCAAAACTTTTTTTTAGGACAAGCTTATGCGAAGCGTAAATATCCTTCTCACACGTGCACTTTGTAGCCTGTCGCCTTTTTACACCAGGCTTGTGTACTGTTCTCTAGCATGCAGAGTTTGGTTCTAATTACCCACATTTTCTTCTAGTGTCGTGGGGGCGCCGGGAGAAGAAGTGGACGGTCAAGCGAGGCGCGAGCGGGGCCGGCCGGCGAGGAAAGAGAAAGAGCGCGCTGCACGAGGGTGGTGCCGGGCAAAAACGATAGAGCCGTTCTGGTTGGTCTGGCCCATGGCGATCCCCGGAGGATTTCACCAGCGAGGTTCGGATCAGGACCGGCGGAAACGGCGAGCCCTGGCTATACCGGCCTAGGCCATGACGATACCGGTGTGGTTCCGCAGCGAGACTTTGGCTGTGATAGCCCGGAACAGCTAGCCTACGCAGCGCTGGCGTGGGAAGGACGATCCGCAGGCCTGTATGTACATGGACTCCGACTGCGTGCTATGAACGACGGGCAACAACTAGGGTCGGCGGGTCCGAACTGCCGGCTCTCGAAGACGGGCAACCGGGAAGTACAATAAACCCATTCGCTGCCTTCTCGTTGTGTTGTGTCACTTCCTGGGAGATGAGCGAAGCACAGACCGAACGGGGGCGATTATTATAGAGCGACCCAACAAATGGTGAAGACAACTCAAACTGGTGTTCAAATGACAACTCTAGACTATGCTGTAAACACTTTGACCTATCAAGGCTCCCGTTGATCTTGAAAAAACGCATAAAAGAACCAGGGACATGGCGCGCACGTACACACGGGGGCTGCTGAAATCGGGGTTGCCGCCGCTCGTACAGGGCCCGACGGGCAGACTGGCCGCCCCATTAACAGAGACACCTCAGCTTGTAGCCCTGAATGCAGCACACTCGTGGCTCCGCCTGGCCATTGCCGGCTGGCTATCATGCACTTGCGCCATCTTGCCCCGAACGACACAGAAAAGCATGAAATCGCACAATATGAAAGATCTCACTCGAAGCTTGGATCGATCATGACACCGCCTTTGTTGCACTTTCTGAGTGATGACTCATGTGCGAAAGGTACGGTGAGGTGCGCGGAAAGATAAAATTGTTTGTGCGACTGGGTGCTGCTGAGGATCATGCGAGTCGCTTAATTTTATCGCAGCCGTGCGAACGTTGTAGTTGACGCAATCATAAAATTCTATGCCCACCGGCACCAACTTGGCCACAGGAGCCGAAGTCCACACGAGCCGTTCTATGCCACAGAGAGAGGAGCGCTAACCGTTGGGAGCGCTTCCCCAACTCCGACGTTACCGCGCCGCCTCGAGGCGCCATCAGTCCGTTGGCGTCTCGCCGTCTGCCGTGAAGCGAAGAGCAAACGCCGAGGAGAGAGGAAAGCGAACCCCCCTCCCCCCTCCCCCTACTCCCTCTGCCCTCCACAGCTGGTTGAGACATTGCGGAGGGCGCTGGCAAGGAGGAGCCTGCAAGAATAAGCACCCCCCCTCCCCCTTCTCCTCCGTCCTCCACAGGACCCAGCGCGTTTACATGGCGGAGGAGCAAGCGAGCGACACCCAAACCAACCCTGAACCCCACGCAGTAGTTGCGAAGCGAGAGTCTCCTCGCCAACTAAGATGGCCCGGGAGCTCACGTGACCAACGCAGCTAAGATAATACCGGCGCTCACCGCGACCCATCATGGCCATGGTCCTCAGACTCACGTCATCAGGCAGACTAATGCAATCACCGGACTCATATCTACCCTAAGACTCACGTCTTGATTCAGGCTAATGCTCATGAGCCTTGAAACTCACAATCACACTCAAGAGATCTCAAAACTCACGCTCATGAGTACTTCACTTAGATCTCAAGCTCACACTCACACTCATGAGTTCTCAGAACTCACGCTCACACTCACGCTCATCAGTTTTCAGAACTCACACTCAAACTCATGAGTTCTCAGGAGTGAAAATCACACTCAAGGGTTTTCAGAACTCACGATCAAACTCACGATCAGACTCACGCTCATGAGTTCTCAGGACTCACACTCACACTCAAACTCATGAGTTCACATAACTCACGATCACACTCACACTCACACTCACAATTTTTCGAGACTCGTGGCCTCACTCACGATCACCTCACATCTGACGGTGAGCGTGAGTGATCGTGAGTGATCGCACTCATGAGTGAGAATGCCGAGGTATGATAATGAGCCGTAGCTCATTATGAAAGCCACGCGCCACCCGCGGCCACGCGCCACGCGCGAGACACGCGCGGCGGCGGTGGCTCCTCCGCCGAGTCCGCGCGCTTTTCATAATGAGCACGGCTCGCATAATGAGCACGGCTCATTATGAGAGTCACGCGAAGCCGCCACCGCGCGCTCCGCCGCCGCCGCGACCACCTCGGCCCGCCTCGCCGGTCTGTGCATTCCAGAGGAGTGACATCATAGCCTCGGCAGACGCACTGGTGCCGCCGCGTGCCCAGCTGTCCGCCTCCGTTGCGCAGTAGCCAAGTCTGACGCTGCACCGGAGCCGCTTGATAGCGACTCTCTTTTTGTGCGCATAAGCTCACGCTACGTATATCCTGGCATAGCCGAGCTAAGCCACCGCAATTTTTTTCCGCGGCCGATACTGTATAAGTCGTGGTACGGGTCGTTTGTAAGGAGTGTCTCTGCGGCCGATACTGTATATAACGTGTTACGGGTCGTTTCCTGGAGTTGCAGAGTCTGCTACATTTGAGTTGAAGATGATTTTGCCCGAAATTTACAATATTAGCCTCTTGACATCCCCGGTACTCCCCAAGAAAATTGAAGCGAGTGAAACCACACTACCGAGAAGAGCATCTAATGACATACATGCAGCTGCGTTGCTCGGTTACACTCGTTTATTCCACTCGCGGCATATATTAGAGCAGTTTGTTTTACTTGTCGCAGTTGTCTTGCCAACGAACAGTTTTTGGTATCGTAACTAGAAGAGGGCACTCTGTCCTCACCGCAACGAAGTAAAATTGTTCCGACTGCGAAAAACTTATCCGCACCATGGCACAGTAAAGGGACACTTCTCACTCATAAAAGCTAGCGATAGCCCGATAATTTCCAATACAGCACTAACTTCTCTTAATGCAAAATATTTTGTATTAATCCTAAAACTAAAAGTTACGCAAAAAAAGAAGATACATAGGACCTGCTGTTCCACAACCCACAGTCCAGTATTATTTAAGTATCCGGGTTAAAATTCCTTGTTTTGTTGAATTTCTACGCTGGTGAGCCGAAACATCTTTTTTGAAAGACAAATATTTAACGTAAATAGCGCTGTTCACCCGGAAACAGGCATTTGTCGTGGTGATCCATGCTTCCCAACGTCTGCCTAGAGAAGACGACGCATCCACACAAGCGAATTTTTAAATTTAGGCCGTACGCTGGTAATACGAATCGATCTTTATTGAATTACCGAAATAAGAAAATGAAAGCCGTTCACAATTCCCTGTAACGCCGGATTAGAGCGCAGCTCCTGAGGAGGAGGATGGAAAGTTACTGACGAATAGGTGACTCCCTGAAGTCACTTGACCCCAGGGGGTTCCGTGAAGGTAACTCTCACAACCCTCGTGAGGGTGACCCTCGTCAGAGTAACCCTCGTGACCCTGGTGAGGGTAACCCTTTTGCGGGTAACCAACCCTCGCAACCCTCGTGAGGGTAACGCTCGTGACCCTAGTGAGGGTAACCCTCGTGATCTTCGTAAGGGTAACTTTCATAACCCTCGTGAGAGTAACCCTCGTAACCCTCACGAGGGTAACCCCGTGACGTAATTGTGGGAAACTACCCATAATGCAACGCGCGGTTACGCCGCTTGCATGCAACTCGTTGCATGCAAGCTTCGCATGCGCGTTGCATGCAACGCGCGGTCACGCCCACGGCGACGCCGACGCCGCTCAAGCCAGAAACGGGCGCCTAAGAGCAGCGCTCTAAAAAGGGCATCTGTAGTCCTCCCTACGGGGAGGAACGGTCTTGTAACCAATGTTCATCTAGAAAGTGAGAAGCTTTCGTCCCAGAAGCAGGGGAGCAAAGTTCACCCGTCGCCCGCATCTCAATATGGCGTCTCCGGATCGAGCAAATCGAGCTCAATAAAGCTTAACGAGGACACTAGGTCTCTTGTACAGGATTAGAGGAACAGCAATTAAGAGCGTAACACGAGCTTTCCGCGAACTGTCTTTATTTCCGAAGCCAGCTTCCCCCGCAGGCAAAAAACTTGCCTTTCAAAAGCAGTTACTCAGTCCCCTCGTCGTCAGCACTGCGATGTTAAACGGAAACAACCGATACCCAGCTACTTCGCGCATTTTACGTCTTACCTTTGCTATTCCTCGAGTCACAATTCCTTCGTCAACCGCACATCATGGAGGCATGGTAAACAAATCCGCGAAACCAAAAGCCACTCTCAGAAGAACAAACTCGATGACGCCGTTGCACAGTAAGCAGAAAATTATCGCGTAGCGTGAAAGGAGGTTAAATCACTTGCCACCAGATGGCAGGGTCAAGCAGAGTAATTGCAAGTAGCTAGGCTAGGTGGCGCTAGGTACCGCCTGATTCATGTTTTACAAAAAAATGTTTTTATTTGCTCACGCCACCATTGCGCTTCGGGAACCTTCATTATACACACACATGTAGACACATTAAACATACTAAAAGCATCAGCTGAACATACATTGAGCGCATACCACTGATCTCAATGACAATTGATGGATCGCGTTTCCCGCTCTCGCGAGTGAAGCTAAAGGACGGCCATCTTGCACGTAGACGATTTGCGGTTTTGCTAGCGTTACAGAGGCTGGTGGCACCGTGCTGAAGACACGTTTTCTACTCGTTCGTCGTCATTCGTCGAAGAACATTTGTAAGACACTGTGTAAGGGTTGCGACTTGCTGTTGGGAACAGGTGGAAATTTTTATGAAAGTGCAGTGCAGCAGGAAAAAGCCAAAACTCGTCGAAAGCAAGTTTTGCCGGTCTCATGCATGATCAAAGCTTCTTTGGCACACCAAAATGCTGCGTCTCTGTGCCTCTTGTCCTACTGATTTGATTGCCATAAACGTCTAGTAAACAAAACAAAACAAAAAACGGCCCGCTGGTGCCGCCCCTTTTTTCTTCCTTCGCTCCGTGTTCCGTCGCCATTGTACGCTGGGCAACGCTGGTTTCTGGACAGCGAGTGCCGCGAGTTACAAATACAGTAGTCAGAGTAAAAATAAAACACTGCTTAGAGGTAAGTACATACCGGTTTCACGGACATTGCACTCGTAAAACACATCCTCACAGCGCCGAAACGAATCTTAATCGGTATCCAAGCGTGCGAATGCACAGAGACGCAGCACTTCGGCGTGCCAAGGAAGCTTTGATCCCGCAGCAAGACCGGCGAAACTTGCATTCCACGAGTTGTGCCTTTTTCCTGCGGCACTGCGCTTTTGTATAATTTTCCGCGTGTTTACAACGGTAAGTTTCAACGGTTACGCATGGTTTTAAAAACTTCTTCGGCGAATGACAACGAACAAGTAGAAAACGTGTCTATAGCACGCTGCCGCCAGCCTCTGCAACGCTAGCAAAACCGCAAATCGTCTACGAGCAAGATGGCCGTCCGGTGGCTTCACTCGCGCTGCAGCAAACAAGTGGAAAGCGCGATTAAGCAATTGTCATAGAGATCAGTGGCGCATACACACACTCGGCGCATACAAACATCAAATCAACGGCACACAAACCCGATCACCACTTCGGAGCTCTGCGTTTCCGTCTTTTATACTGGTCGTTTTGAACGTACGGAATTTCTCGGTGACCGCCTAAGCAATAAAAAATATTCCCAGCATGTTGAATTTTTTCAGCAATGTCATACCTCTGAGAGTATTTTGAACGGCTCAGGGGATGAATCTCTTAGTAAAAAGTAAACGCTCAATCATGCCGTAATTATTTGAAAGCCAATAAATCAACCCACTCCAATGTGGTTCCCAGCTATGTGTTTGCTTCCCCGCATGGCACTTCGTAGGCAGTATTTGTACTGTAGCGTTTATTTTTCTATTTGTGCTGTACCGCACGGCTGCAACTGTCGTCTTGATTTAATCTCTGTAGAGCGGATATTCACTCAGCTGGAAGTGATGCTTCACGGGCAGAGAAATCGCTTTTCGATCAACTTGAATGCAGCCGAAGCCGCGACTTTGTACGGTGCTACGCTGGCTACGCCGTGGTGAGCTCGAAAGCTTCTAGCGCTCATCCCAGCGCGCCACTTGGAGTGCAGTTTCTCCAGGAACCGTAGTATATTTAAACAACAAAATAAAGGATAGCTTTTTTTTTCAATTTTACCTATTATATTTTTTTAATGCTAAAATTGCAGACTGTAAATATACGTACTTTCCCTCGTATCTTCATACTGTTCAGTCCTTTCCCTAGAGCGGAATCGCTTTTGGGGAGGAGACAACCGACAGTCACATTGGCCACTGTACAATAGGAGCTACGGTTCAGACCAGCGTTCACACATTACTATCCGCACGTCGATCGATCGCACCTAATCCCTTCAGTGGACTTAAACTCTTTAATGTAAAGCGGAATGTCAGCCTACGACATCCCGCCCCCTCCGATCACGGCCGAGCAGCGGCCTCAATGCCCGACAGTATACGTCATCTCATCTTGTTGTTACACCACTGATACGCGAACACACGGTCACATCGGCGATAATTCCAGTCTTCTGTTCACAACGCACAACACTGCCATCACGATGTTGCTGCTATGTTGCTGACACGCAGAAATACAAAGCCACGTTGATTGCCGGTTGTCACTCGGCATCGGAAAACAGAACCGAACTAAGCACAGAAGGCACCCAGGCACCCGACAGCAAAACCTGCCTGTCTTGGACGCAGTTTCTGCGATTTCCATAACGTCGTCAACGTCGGCACATCGACTGTGGACACATCGTTCCGCGCGGTCCGCATGGTTCCGCGTGGGTTCCCCAATCCAGAGACGGCCATCTTAGCCCAGTGTACGTAGCGCTGCTGGCACTGCTCCGGAACTTCGCTGTTTCTGGCGGCTTCGTTTGCTCGTTTGATAAAATTAGGGGTAAAAACGTCAATGCAACTGAAATGCTCTGCACGTTTGGACTAGAAGACGGTATTAACGGCGGCCTTCGCTGCCGCTGAAGCTCAATCAACTCAACAACATTTATTTAATAACGTGCACGACGTGCTCGAAAAACGAAACCGAAAGAAGATGAGTCGAAGGGCGGAAGCTTTCTCCCGTCTGCCTAGAGAAGGAGAAACTACCGTTTCAATGTGTGCGTGTTTCTTTTTTCTTTTTTTTTTATGTGGAGAGGGCGAAGGATGATTCCGAAGTATGAACTGACCCTTTTGTTTAAGTTTGAAGGTCAATGGATGTTGCCTTATCGCATCGACCTGTAAAGGTTGTCAACGTTTTCGCATTGTGTGAAGACTGTGGCGCTTGAACTGTTTAGACTTTGACCCTTTGCTGTTTTTTTTTGTTGGTGGAGATGATTTTGAGATTGTGACTATATAAGGAGGTGGACTAAATAAACCAGTTAGCTGAGTTTGAGACGTCGTCCTGTCTGTTTTCTTTCCCTACTACGTTTTGATGTTTATTCTCTACCCCAGTCTCAGGTTAATTCAACATGGTTAATATTCACCAGCTGGCCTGCACCCTTACGATTTTTTTTTTTTTAGAAAAACGTCTCGTTCCTCTCTTCTTCTCGTGTCCGCTTGGGGGCGCGTCAGTAAAAGGGAAGAAAATGTGCCGTTGCTACCTTTTTCCTCCATTTTTTCTTAGAGTGTACCGCACCTTTTTCCGCTAAAATTGTTTTCCCAGCGATACCATGCGACACATAAACGCAAGAATCTACATGCGAACGTGGAGAGCCTATGGGACAGCCATGCTTCTATCCCCGCTTCGATGATGATGATAGCGCGACAGTGGCGCCACCTCTAAGTCGATCTCGAGGCCAATAGAAAACGGGTTTTATCAGCTGCCACTAGTCTAACTCCGGTTATAATCCTGTTTTAAGGTTATAATCCTGTCACCTATCTGTGTTTGGAGATTTGTGTTTGTCCTTTGTTCATTTCGTTCCCCTTCTCCAGGGATGCTTTTCGTCATTCTTGTCCAGCTCGCTTGTGCCCATAGGCGTGCGCAGGATTTTTCATTAGGAGGGGCCAGGTTTCCCCCGGTCGGTGTTTTATGCCGTCGAAAAAGAAACCATACCGCCGGCGCAGTCGCGCCTCGAGTCGGGCCAACTTTGCGCCCCCCCCCTTGATGATTAGAGGGGGCGGCCGCCCCCCCCCCCCTCCCCGTGCGCACGCCTATGCTTGTGCCTTTGCACTAATTGCATTGTCATCGTAACGTCAATGATAATTTGCCCACAAAATTTGTTTTCATGAAAAGCATTTCGACGAAACGACAGGGACCCGCTTGAGGCGCGTGACTAGATTGCTTCTGTCGTTACGTCTGAAACGAACACCGCGTTTTTTTGTATAATGTATGGGCGGTGAGGCTGCGGCTTTAATTGCCGCGCTACCGACGAAAAGGAGAACGAAAATTCCCGTGTTTGAAAAACGAACACGATAGAAAGTGTCGTGTTCCCCCCTTTATTTCCGTCGTGGGTGCCTCTCGGAGGCTTCGCTGGCGCTTTGCGAGGGAGAGCTGGAAGGCGCGCGCTGGGCACGTTGGCGAGCGCTCGCCGGGTTGTCCAGGCGGCAGTTTGAGATCGGGCCCGTTTCATAAGGCCCTTACGTAAGGGGCGAGGCGGGCGACGGCGATGGAGCTTTTGGGGCCGGGTTCGCGTGTCTTTTGCGGCCCGCTCGGAGCGGTGGCACGCGCTCGGACGGAACACAGGTTGGCGCCACCGATATGAAGAGGACGGGCGAGTCGCAGCAGTACCAGGGTCAGCAGCAGCCGCAGCAGCATCAGCAGCCGAGTGCTGCGGCGAACAGGAGAAGCGAGTGAGTGTTCCCAACTGCAGATAAGAAAGTTCAAAAACACATGCACGCGCGCTGGCACCCCCCCCCCTCTTCCCACAAACACACACGCACCGACAAAGAAAATCGCGAGTTGAGATTTTGGGTCGTGTTGCTTATACTTTTATTTTTCCTAGCCTCAAACGTTTTGCTCTAAGGTGGTCGAAGATGCTGAAAATCACTTGAGCAGGAAATTTTCGTAGGTATCCCAATGGAGGCTGAGAAGACTTCAAGGACTTGAACATGCTCCCAGAGAAGAGTTGGCTGGCGTTAAGAGACCACAAATACACTTCTTTTCAAGTTATAACAAGAAGAGTCGTCGCGAGACCCTGCCGTGTTCGTTCCTTAGAGAGCTACCAGCTTGTTTCCTTAGAGTTTTATACTGCAATGTTTGAAAAAGCTCTATTTTCAACGTGTTTAGTCCCTAAGAAAAGCTCGAAACCAAATCTTACATCCTGTTTTTTCGCGCACTTTGTCTTCTCTTGGTATGAATTTAGTAATGCATAATATAGTGACTGTCACGATGGGGACGGCAGGAAGGTCTCCCAGTTTTCCGGCCAGCAGCTTGAGGTTCCTAGCTTCGGTGACGCTTTGGGGTCCAGTGACCTTGTACAGCGTGCACGAGCTGTCAAAGCGAGTCGAAGGCATCCGAGGTATCGAGACACCTTGTTGTTCTTATCCTGTCGGTAACTCTAGATGTCACGCATATTGCTTCATTCCGCCGTGGCGGTGATTAAAACTTACCCACTGCTCGATCCCAAGTAAACGTTCTATTCTGTAAATTAATCGGGGAAACGATAACGCTCACGGCAGTTGGACCACCAGCATGGCAGATCACATCACGTCAGTGGAACCCAGCCATGGACAGCATGGCCGTCGCAAGTTGGCAGGAGGCCTTTCCGTAAAGTCTCACGAGGCCTCTCGTGTAAGCCCACATTGCTCCATGCGACGCGGGGAATTGTGGGGCCTTTCTGATGTACTCTCAAGATACCTTGAAATAGAAACATCAGGAAGTGGCTTTCAGGAGATGCTGGGCGACCTGGCGACGGGCCGGCAGAGGTTGCGCATGCTCAGTAGGACCAGGGGCAAGAACATTTGTGTCCAACTCCGACATGTCGTGACCATTGCTCGGTGTGTAAGCGCATTGACTTAATGCTCCGCTGTGCTGTGGGCCCGTTCGCGGCGCCACTATTTCAGCTTGTTGCTATGTGCCATAGCCTCCTATATACTGACAAAGCCTGGCAAATCGCCACGGGAAGCAGCCGCCGAAATGGAAAAGGTGGAGCGGAAGACAAGGGATGAGAGGAGAGCCACGTGACTGGCGCCCCGCTGCGGCGAGACGTTGAAACACACTTCTCCCGAGCGAACAAGTGTGTTTCGGGTCCTCGCCGCTGTAAAAGCTGTGCGCTGACGTCCAGGTTCCCCGAGAAATGACTCTTTGATACTCTGTGGTACCATATCCTCGCGCTCCAAATCTGCGACCGGCAACTCTATGGCTCCGTGGTCGAAATGCCAGGCTATCTGAGTATTGAGGAGGCCATGTGTGCGCGCGAGCGGCGCTCACGCACGCACGCAGCTACGAGCTGTGGTAGCGGCGCCGCGAACAAATCAAAACGCTGACACACCGAGTGGTGGTCAAGGCATATCAGAGTTGGGCACGAGTCCTTGTAGCCCTGGTCTTACCGCACACGCGCAACCTTCGATGGCCCGTGGCCAGGCTGCGCAGTATGTACCGAAGTCCACGCGCTCCGTTCGTATTTCAATGTTCCTTGATAGTACATACGCTCGGGCCACCTCTTATGCTCTGTACATGCTCGAAGAGGCTCAATTCCTTTCCATTGCGAGTTCAGAACACGAACAACACAACGAGGGCGAACACATCACAAAGCCCAGACACACTCTATTTTGTTATAATCTTGCTTTCTTTGCGTTCTGAAATCACGAAATGCTAAACCAACATGAAACGTTCCTTCAATTCACGGGTACTCCTCCTTCACGAGCCGTAAATCGGATTACCGTAGTGCGTCGAAAAGACGATGGGAGGCGCTGCCTGTTTGCGGTATGGTATACAGGGGGCGAAATATTGGTAGTTACTGATCTGCCTCAGATTGGTTCAATACATTATTCGACACATCTGAATAGCAACCCAAATTACAAGTCACGATAATTAATTTTGTTGAGAAGTTAGTAAGTTTTCAATTTTTGTCTGAGGGGCTCAAGGTGAGCCACTGAGAGGCTTTACTGGCTCCACTGCGAACGTGACGTCAAATGTGAAGTGAGGGGAATGCAGGTTGGCCTCCAACGATTTACAAGAAGTTTGATCGTGTGAAATAAACACTTAAAAAACCCACGGCAACAACAAACAAAAAAGACACAATTTTTTTTTGGCTGCTTCCTTGAATGACATGTGATTTAACGTGTGGTATTACCTTACCAGAAGGCTCGAAAAAAATTTTAATGTTCGTTTTGGCATAAATTTCATATGCCTTTTTTCTGTTTTGAATTGAGTGATGATAAATAACATGAAAGAGTAAAACCCGGCTATTTTGAAAATGTGTGCAGCTTGGCAAGTCCCCTTCATCTGAAGAAAGAGAACGCTCAGCTGCACGAATAATCACACAATCAATCTGACGTGACCTCGCAAGATGCATCTCGACAAACTTGCATCGGAACGCCGTTTTTAGCACTCACTTCTATACTGGCAGACGTGTTCTTTGGATGTGTTGTTTTATTGAACGAACTGATGAGATTAGGGACCTACTTTCTTGAAATAGAACAAGCGAATATCAGACAGTCTCTGCAAAAGCACGGGGGAGCCTAAAGAATTTCCCCACCCGCACCGTAGCTTCCTCACAAATTTTGTCGAAATTATCCTTAAAATGAGAGTTTGTCTCCATCGCGAACTGGAAGTCCCAGGTACAGACCATTTCAAGAACCGCCCTCCTTCACGCTTCCATCTTCATCGACGGCTGTAGAAGGCGTTCTGGGCATGCGCAGTGTCTCTCTTCTGCGGAAAGTTTAGACGCCGTGCATGTGTACGCAGCCCCGTGATACGGTATTGAAAAGTCTATAAAACCAAACGAGGTCATTTTCTTTTATACTTACGTTTATAGCAATGCTGTCTGCCTATAGATGCCAAAGGCACACATAGTAAAATTAGATAACGTTAACGATTGAGCTACTTGGGTCATTCGTAAAAGTACAGGGTGTTAAGAAAATGTACAGGGTTTGTTTGCCCGCAAAAATAAACTATGCATCACCAAACGCCCATTCTCCGTCCAAATGTAGCGCAAGTTCGTCTCTCTCTTTTGCAGGGGTTGTGGTGACGTCAGAAAGATGCCGAACTCTGATTGGCTCTGAATGAAAGATAGTGGGTACACGACGTCAAGACAGCTTGCTTTGAGGTCTACCCACTATCCTTCAGTCAGAGCCAATCAGAGCTCGGCGTGTTTCTGACGTCACCGCAACTCCTGCGCAAGGAGCAGAGGACTTGCTCTCCGCATAGCGGTCCAAACCAAACGTCAAACTTTCCGAACTGACCGTCATCTCAATCAAAAGTTATATGATCTTCTGAAAACTTAAAATGGGGAACTGGGGACCGTCTTTGCCCGTTTCAGGTTACTGGCATCATTCAGCCCCGTGTATCAGAGAGCTCCGTCGGTCGCCATCTTCCCATTGAAAACTGTAGCAGCATAGCCTCCTCTATACCGAAAAAGCCTGGCAGATCGTCACGTGACGTGGCCACCGAAAGTGAAAAGGCAGAGCGGCAGACAAGAGGCATGTAACAAGCACCCCGCTGCGGCGAGACGCCGCAGCGGTGCGAGACGCCGAAACACGAAACAGATAAAGAGTTTTTTTTTTTTTGTTGGGGGGGGGGGGGGGGGGGCAAACACCCAGATAGATGGTATTAATAGTCAATGTTTGTTTCAATAAACCTTCAGTTGAGAGTGCGCTTCGTCATTGTACCCTTCTTCGTCCTTGTTCATTCGGCGCTTTCCATCTGAGTAGAGCTGAAACTTTGGCATCTGAATTCGGTCCGCTAGCCCTGCATTTGGGCGGAGAATAATACTTGGACGATGCGTAGTTATCTGTGGGGGAAAAATACCCCCGTAATATAGAATATTCTAATTTGCAGGATGGCCGACGAAAGCGATATGGACGAAAAGGACGAGACCAAGCGGTGAGTGATCTGCACCTGGGCGTGGCCAGAGTGACTAAACAAGCCATACAATAACGACACTTCACTTCAGCCTCCTTAGCGCTTAAAATCATCGTTTCCAGTTGTTCGAAGTTTTCTCTGAAATAACAGGAAACGCTTTTTTGTCGTCCGGAAAAGTTAAATCAGTCCGCCACATCGCAAAACGATATCAGAGAGTTTTAGGTAACCGTTTTTACGCGTCCGATACGGAACGAACTGCACATGCGCTACCAAGCGAAGACTCTCACATGAGCAGTTGGTACCGGACGGCCCATCGTACCGTATCGGATGTGCAAAAACGATTCCCTAAAACTCCATAGTATCGGATGTGCAAAAACGGTTCCCTAAAACTCCATAGTATCGGATGGTCAAAAGCGGTTCCCTGTAACTCCCTAGCCTCAGATCTACAAAGGCGGTTCCCTAAAACTCCCTAGTATCGGATGTGCAAAAATGGTTTCCTAAAGCTCCCTAGTATCGAATATGCAAGAACGGTAGCCCAAAACTCCCTAGTATCAAATATGGAAAAAACGGTTCCCTGAAATTCTCTAGTATAGGACATGCAAGAACAGTTTCCTAGAACTCTAGTATCGGATGTGCAAAAACGGTTCCCTAAAACTACCTAGTATCGGATGTGCGAAAACGGTTCCCTAAACTCTCTAGTATCGGACGTGTAAAAACGGTTCCCGGAAACTCCCTAGCATCGGATGTACAAAAGCGGTTCCTAGAACTCTCTAGTATCGGATGTGCAAAAATGGTTTCCTAAAACTCCCTAGTATCGATTATGCAAGAACGGTTCCCCAAAACTCCCTAGTATCAAATATGCAAAGAATGGTTCCCTAAAAGTCCATAGCATAGGACGTGCAAGAACAGTTTCCTAGAACTCTAATATCGGATGTGCAAAAACGGTTCCCTAAAACTCCCTAGCATCGGATGTAGAAAGGCGGTTCCCTAAAACTCCCTAATATCAGATGTGCAAAAATGGTTTCCTAAAACTCCCCAGTATCGAATATGCAAGAACGGTTCCCCAAAACTCCCTAATATAAAATATGCAAAAGACGGTTCCCTAAAATTCCCTAGTATAGGACGTGCAAGAACAGTTTCCTAGAACTCTAGTATCGGAGGTGCACAAACGGTTCCCTAAAACTACTTAGTATCAGATGTGCGAAAACGGTTCCCTAGAACTCCCTAATATCGCATGTGCAAAAGCGGTTCCCTAAAACTCCTTAGCATCGGACGTACAAAGGCGGTTCCCTAAAACTCCCTAGTATCAGATGTGCAAAAATGGTTTCCTCAAACTCCCTAGTATCGAATATGCGAGAACGGTTCCCCAAAACTCCCCAGTATTAAATATGCAAAAAACGGTTCCCTAAAATTCCCTAGTACAGGACGTGCAATAACAGTTTCCTAGAACTCTAGTATCGGATGTGCGAAAACGGTTCCCTAAAACTACCTAGTACCTGAGTTTTCAGACGCCGTGTCTGAAGGCCAGGAAGTCGTACCTCCGAATCGCAAGTATTCGCCCCGAGAAGGAAAGGCGCCACCTGACGGATCCTCGACGTGACGCAGAATCTAGGATCACGTGATCTCTTCTGTGCTTGGTTGGTAGCATGCATCTTGAGGTGTATATTAGCGCATAACTCCAATATTTGCGTTTGGTCCGATATTTTAAACGAGAGTCAAGGGCCGCTTTTGCAATAAAATGCGTAGATGGGCCAGTCAGTACACCATGGGAAATAAGCGCCGAAGGAACACGGACCAAGAGCAGAATAACAACGACACGGGACGCGTGTCGCTGTTATTCTATAGTCTTGGTCCGTGTTCCTTCGGCGCCTATTTCCCAGGTCGCTTTTGACCTAATGATTTTGGTCGCACTGCTCGTCGTAATTAAAGTCAAGCAGCACGGCAACAATGGCATCGCGGCCTAAGGAACAGTACACATTGACCTAAATTCGTATTATCGCACTGACCTTGACCGAGTCGGAAGTAGTCGTGGCGTTAGAGGCTTGTCAATTTACCGAACAGGTAGATCCTGGGACGGCATAATTTCCGGGGAGCATTTCCATTTTTCTTTTTTTTTTCACAGCCTCTCGGAAACGGACAGAGCAAAGAGAAATCAATCGCGAGGCCGGTTAAGCTCGCGTCGAACTTGGCATTCTGATCGCCGGTTTAATGACAGTTTGCCCCTCGCAGCTTTGAGGTTGCCATGACCCGTGAAAGCCAATCGAGTGTTGAAATGCAAGCACGCGAAGCATCCTTATGGTATTGCCACTCGCAGTAACTCTTCAGTCTCAATGTTGCGCAACGTTCGACAAAAAAAAAAAGGTGGTCCGTCATCGCGTAACGCGAAGCTACCGATACACGTTCTAGATCAACTTGTTTTGACGTTAGTACCACCGCCTTCTCAAAATAAAAGGGCATGCTCGAAAAATAATGTGTACGTACCACACGATGCAAGGGTTCTCCATACCATGTTTATTTGTTCGACGTAAAAATTTACGTCGAAGAAAGGAGCAAATAGAATGGACGAGTGTGTTACTGCAACGAGGGCGTCCGCCATGTCGCGCGACACTGCAAAAATGACAACGGGACGACGAAGAGATAAGACTATCCATATAACCGGAAAATTTAGATCAAGTTAACTTACAAAAACAGTCCCGTTAAAAAAAATAAAAAACGGTCGCGCGAACATTTTTTTTTAATGAACCATAAAATTATTTTTTAACGTTTTCCTCCTTAGCTTTAATCTTCAACTCAAATAAAAATGAAAGATCACGTGATCGTGACATGCTTGGGCACTGGATAGGATCATTTCAAACTTCCACCGTGCTTTCTAAGCACACCATGGCAACTTTCCATTCCCAAGTGATGATAAGTGCCGACACGACACTTATTGGCCACGAACGCGAATGCAAACATTGGTCGACTAGTTGATTGGTGACGAGGGCATACGACCGAGTGACGCAATACTCGTGTCCAATCAGTGAACTGGGTTCGGCTGACGTGCTTGAACACCGCGTATGCATCGCAGTAAAAAGTCAGAGAGCTTTCGCAAGAAAGGAGATACGAAATAGTCCGCCATATTTTCAAATGTTTCTTCAGAAAAGCAAGCTTTTGGCTTTCTATCATCGTAAACTTGTTTTTTTTCTTGGCGCACTAAACGATATGTGATTAGTAAAATCTAAATTTATCACAGCCCACTATTCACTTCATGGTCCCTTTAACGAGACAGCCGATCGTGGTAGACTGTAGTCGTGGGCAGTGAGTAACGAGCGCCTTGCTAGGCCTTGCCTGTTGAGTAACGGTCGCTCGAGTCGGTGGGATCGTTTTCGTTGTTTTCCCAATGATCGTCACCAAGAAGGTTAGAACTACTAGGAGGGGGCACGTTGCAATATTGGTGAGGCCTAGCCATAAAAAGTTTAAATGATTTTGTGCCCAGCGTGACCGCAGATCTCTCGGGCTATTGGTGCGCGTGACATGTCACGTGCGAGATGAATAGTTGATTGTAGAAGGATTCCTTGCAGGCTTGCGCGCGCTCCGTCCGGTGTGTTTTATCAGATCGAAGGCTAGACTAGCTGCGGTCACGTGATGTGGTCATGTTGGGCTGGTAAGAGAGGAGAGTAAGGAGGAAAATGAGAAAGAGGCGAGGCGTCAAGGGAGCATGGCTTGTGGAGGCTACGCGGCTGACGTCATGCCCTCTCCTACCCTTCTATTCTCCATGGACAGTCACCGAGCATTGTAGTTTCGAGTAAGTATTTTAGAGTGCAGCTCTTAGGCGCCCGTTTCCACGTTTAGCGGCGTTGGAGTCGGCGTAACCGCCCCGCTAAATTTAGCCGGAAATTAAATTGGTGTTGAGGTCATGTGATATCAATTTTCCCGCTAAATTCAGCGGGGAAAATGACGTCACGTGACTTCGTGCCACGTCGCCCATGAACAAATTCAGTTTCTCCGCTAGATTTAGCGGGAAAATCGACGCCACGTGACCTGAACACCAATTCAGTTTTCCCGCTAAATTTAGCGGGAAAATGACGTCACATGACTTCGTGTCACGTCACCCATGAACAAATTCAGCTTCTCTGCCAGATTTAGCGGGAAAACTGACGTCACGTGGTTTCAACATTAATCTGATTTGGTGTTGGAAACTGAATAGATAATTTCCCGAATCGAAGCGCCCCCAGTGGCACGGGGACGCGAAATGAATTCTGGGTATCAGTTGGCCACTTGGTTTTCGTTTCAGTTTCGTATTTTGTCATAATCCTCGTATCGTGACGAAACACGCTGGTTGCATTTTCATTGCTGCGTCTTCCTACAAGTGTACAATACTTAGGCGTTGCCGAGAGATACCGCAAAAAACACTTGGCACTATATTTGTGGTTCCCGATGCGCCGGATTTCGGGCAAAGGTAGGCAAATGTAGTACGATGGATTTCGACGCTGCTGGTGCTGGTGTGCACGTAAAGAAAAGTGATGCAGGCTTGGAAGTTCACGTGCTCGGCTGCAGGAGTACAGAGAGCCGCTGTCTGGTCGCGTGGCCTCAATTTTCCGGCTAAATTTAGCGGGTAAGCTCTGGGAGGAGGGGAGGGTATGAAGGAGGAGGAGGGGAGGGTGTAAGGGAGGAGGAGTGGAGAAAAGGAGAAGGATAGGAGGAGGAGGAAGCTGAGGAGGGGATAGGAGGAGGAGGGGAGGAGGATGGTAGAGGAGGAGGAATGAAGGAGGAGGGGGATGGGGGAAATGATGAAAGGAGGGGAGAAGGACGGGAGAAGAAGAGAAGGAGGGCAGGGGCATACCCTCCCCTCTTCCCCCCCCCCCCCCAAAAAAAAAAATCTGCACTCTAATATTGGATGAAAGAGATTTGTAACCATCTTTTTTTTCCATTCTTTTGCTGCTTGAACTTGAGACACCCGCAAAAAGTATGTAGCAGTATGCACGTTGGTTTATACGGAGAAGTTATTCGAGCGAAGTTGACAGCCATGAAGCAGTTGTAAGATTCTATAGTAACCTACGCAAAAATTCAGACAACCTCGCTCGCAAATTCGAACCTGTCTATAAGTTTGTCGTACTCGCTTTTTGCGTCATAGCAAAGATAAAATATACGGAGCGAACAGTTTCTGCTGCTAAACGTAAATTCATACAACCAAAGCAAAGCAAATCTGAGTTAATACCTGGCTTCGTCACGTGATGCTTGACTCTACGTCATGATCTAGCGATCGCAGTGCTCCAATCGGTTCCTATAACGGCCAGTTGTGCCCTCCCTGTACTAGGCAACAAAAAGGAGGCGCCCGCAAAACGGTCGGGGAAGGAAGTGACAGTACTATGGGCGCAGCTTTGTTGTGGCTCTATGCTTGTCCAAATGCAACGACCGGTTAACAACACGTGTCTGATAATTAATGTAATTAGGTTCCCTGTATCATGCAATACTCTTGTTACACTGATCGCCTTAACTGCGGTTACGCCTAATTGTCGTTCCTGTATCATGCAATACTCTTGTTACACTGATCGCCTTAACTGCGGTTACGCCTAATTGTCGTTCCCTGTATCATGCAATACTCTTGTTACACTGATCGCCTTAACTGCGGTTACGCCTAATTGTCGTTTAGTGCAGTGTACGCGAGCAAAAAACTCTGCTTAACCCGCTAAACCTAGTTCGTGTAAACTTCGTTGGACAGCCTCATTTTGTGTTCGCTAACAGAAAAAAATGGTGACTCGAATGTCTAATTGCACCTATAATGTTGAACAATGAAGGTCTAATCTGTTCAGGACTAGACGATGTATATCAGAAATTTACTTTCCTCCAAAGTGGTGTCTTAATACATTTCATTTTATTATACGCCCTTTAAACTTTTTTTTAATATCAGTTCGCAGGGGTCAGTACCGCGTCATCACCTTTATTGCATTAATGCCCGAGTCTCACAAGAGCGACAAATAGAAACAACTGAGGCCAAAAGACCTCGATCACGTGTGGTATGCACGCCGTGGTACCTTTGGCAGGCCTGCCTTCTCTCGGTGTTCGTGAAATAAGCACGAGTGATTCCAAGTCTCCCAAAAGATATGGACGATGCACGTGTTTGGGTCTTGTCGGTGTCGGTTGTTTCCGTTCGTCGCTCTAGTGGGACTCGGGCATTAACTAACTTAAACAGATAGTTTTTTTTTTTTTTGCGGGGCATTGGTTTCTTGGGGCTCGCGGTTACTGCAGGTAAGCATGATAACTATCTTTATTGTCACTGACAGCTTAACGAAAACGGGGCGTGGCGAAGCCTCGCGCATCTCATTATCGTTTCGCAACCAATCAGATTGTGGCATTAGCTGATACGAACGACAAAGGACCAATCACGAAGAGAAATCATAATGAGCCACACCCTGTTCTTTTTTTTAGAGCTATCAGTAAACGTGATTGCAGTTATAGCTACTGTCCATGTGACGGCGGTGCTGGTTTTGTTCACGAGCCTTCAGACAGCAAGCCCTCTCATTCGTAGATAATGTTACCGTTCTGAGTTTGTGTAATAAACCAAAATTCTTTCTAGGCGTATTCGTCTACACGTGTCGTAGGTATGAACGAGGCAGAGGTTTCTCGAGGTTCATCGTCTTTCGATTGATTTTCTCCATCGGAGTCTGTAGTCTCTGTTCTACGAAAGTTGTTTTGGCGTGCGCAGCGTGCGCTTACTTTTGCAAAGCCGTCTGTTGGGGCCTGACGGTAGGGCCCTGGCACGCAGCAAGTCCCGCAACCTGAGCGAGAAGAAGCGCCGCGACCAGTTCAACATGCTCATCAACGAACTCTGCTCCATGGTGTCCACGAGCGGCCGCAAGATGGACAAGTCCACCGTGCTACGCTCCACCATCGCCTTTCTGAGGTCGCACAACGGTGAGGCCAGAGTAAAGCCGCAGCTGTCGCCCTGTTCCTGCGTCATACGAATGACACAGTCTGCTGATACGATGAGACAAGTATCACGCCTTAAGCGCGCTCAAAGACTCATTTCTTCATACATACCTTCGTACATCTCTGCAGAAAGTTTTTGTGTGATCAATGGACCGTCATAATAGAAGACTGGGTCTGCACACTCTCTTTTGTACGATGTATCAGCACTCTGACCGCGGCTCAAGATATTCTCCGCCTACGAACTCTTAAGCCTATGAACTCTTATGCTCATACATCATACAAAAGAGAGTCTGCAAACACGAGTCACCGCAATGTCCGTGGTTCGAATGCCGCGTACCCAAGTTTCCTCATTGAACTCGTTGCCATGCGGCATTCGAAGCGCGAATCTTGCGGCGACTCGCGTTCAAATCTGTACGCAGACTGTCTTTTTGTATGATGTATAAGCAGTGTCACGGCCGGACTGGATACTCTCTCGCTGTCTTACGGCCTCTCCGGTGAGGCATGATGCCACCTATGTTTCAAAAAGCGGCACTGGCACATAGTAGGCTGGAAGCGCCACTGGGCGGCCCGCGCGGGCGTAGGATGCCGCTGCCACTCACCTTTTCCATTAAAAGCGTATAGGAGGGCGCGTTCATTGCTGTGTTTGTGTGTTATGCACGCGCACTTTCTGGCTGGTCGCAATAGACCTATTGCTGTCTTACCCAAGCATCAAGGAGAATGCAGGGATTGGTGTTCCACGCGCCGCACGTGCTGGCCTCAGCAGTAGTAACTTTTCCAAAGCAAAAACCTAAAACAAATGGCATCTTGCACGCGCGTTCGTCAATGCTTTCTTTTGGTTATTTACTTCGAATCATTTATACAGGAAAGGCGTGCGCGTGTGGCGCGTGGAACACCAATCCCTGCATTCTCCTTAATGCTTGGGTAAGACAGCAAATGGTCTATAGACCATTTGCTGTCTTATCCAAGCATCAAGGAGAATGCAGGGATTGGTGTTCCACGCGCCGCACGTGCTGGCCTCAGCAGTAGTAAATTTTCTAAAGCAAAAACATAAAACAAATGGCATCTTGCACGCGCGTTCGTCAATGCTTTCTTTTGGTTATTTACTTCGTATCTTTTATACAGGAAAGGCGTGCGCGTGTGGCGCGTGGAACACCAATCCCTGCATTCTCCTTGATGCTTGGGTAAGACAGCAAATGGTCTATTGCGAGCGAGGGCTTGCTGGACTGTGATTTAGCACGTGTGGACTATGATTTTTGTAAACAGTGGAAACGTCTATACACCTTTGCAAGTGTGATCCCGGCTTAGCCTCGAACCGGGCGCCGAGGTGAGGCGCACCTATACTCTCCAGCCAGAACGTTCGCTGCTTGTCGTACAATGATGCCAAGCATCTCTTGTTGAAGCATACACCACTGAGCTGGAAAGAAATTAAAAAAAAATTATAAAACATATAGGTGTTGTTTTTAACCGCGAAAGAGCGCAAACAGATAAATAAAATACCTAAACCAGTAACAAATCAAAAACTTAAAAACATTATCTAAGGTCTCAAAGCGCTCATCAGAATGCGCCAGAAGCCGCATGGCTCTTGCACCAACAATGGCTGCGCTTGCGGCAGCTCTTGCTTCCACGACTCGCTGGAACAGAGGCTGTGATCGTTATAAGTCAGCTCCAACCCTCCTACAATATTTGATGCTACGATTCTGTGTGGACACATCCTCCTGCATTCCGAAACAGTAAGGGTCTCGCTAACGCTGGCCGTCGGCGATACAGCAGACGCCGCCATCTTGTCCTCGCGCACCCCATTGACGTGTCCCTGGCGCATCCCAGCATGGCGGAAACGTTACGCGCCGCCAGCATCGCTCAGAATGGCAGTACACTGGAGTCTTTCCAGCAAAAGTGTAAAGACCATATCAAAAAAGGGCTCCTGGCCGGTTCCATTTTCAGTGTTCGTGCGTGTGGCGCGTGATTTCCTCGCTTTCCGAAGCGACGAACATGCGCGTGCTGGGCTGAGGAGATCGTACGCTGGGCTGAGGACATGTAAATATTGGAATGGTGTATACTCGTAACCAACTTTCTGCAGCAATGTATGCAGTAAAAAGTACGGAAACGCGCACTTCAGCGCTGATCAAAGCTGTGCACGCGTGCTCCCTTCATCTCTTTGGAAATGCTGCAGAAAGTTGTCCACGAGTATAATAGACTCTGGTCAAAGCCCACTGGGGAAGCCGTCAGGGAAGGAAGTTGTTAAACTATCGCGGAACCTGCTATTCTTCGCGTTCTGCTACATATGTGTCATGCGCGTAACGTGCTGCCTCCATTCTCGGTGACTGGTGGTGAACGTTAATCTTGAGCATGAATTGCGAAAATCACCAGAAAAATCATAACTGCAACGCTGGTTGAAGACCTGAATGCGGATGACTTTCTCCGAACAGATGCCGCGGCACAAAAATCGCAGAATATGGGCTGTCTCCCGTTTATTCATTTGATTACCATAAAGAAATAATCTGCTAAATTCTTTACGGAGGAAATCGAGGTCCTTACGCACACACAGAAGATAAGTGCTTTTTGACAACGGGGTTCGTTCTTGGTGTCTCCTCTTTTCACCTGGTACTTAGGGACTCATCGCTATGCATCTGGCGGAAAGACACACCAGAAATAAGTCTTCCCCGATGTTGACTGTACGATTCGGGGCACAACAATGCACCATTGGGCCACGAGAGACAGACCCCTTCGAGCAGCAGGGTTAGCAGGGTGGAGCAGCGAGAATAGTAGGGTGCCAGCGCCCCGACGCAGAAAGAAACGCATGTTTTCTCCTGGGACGAAAAAGGGTGTAGGAAAAAGGAGAATCCAGTCCGGCCGTGACAGTGTGACCCCGGCTTTATGCGGAAAGAAACGAGTGAAGAAGAGAGGAGGAAATGAGAGCGTGTTATGACGTCACATTGCCGAGCTCTGATTGGAAGGATTAGTGGGTAGACGCAAAGGCTAGCCGCCTTCGTCTCTACCCCCTGTCTCCCTCCAAAGAGCGAACCAGAGCGTCGTCTGCCCCTCTAGCAGGGTCTGGCGTTCTAATGACTAGCACCAGTCCCTACCCGAAGAGCAGACAACGCTCTAGCCACCAACGTTGCGCTCGCAACGTTGGCGATCGATACCAAATTGACAGTAATAAAAATATACAAAAAACAAGAGAAAAGTGAACTTGTCATTATGAATGCTTATAGACCAGTGTCCTAACTCCTAGCCCCGAGCGATAAAATTGGGAAATAGTAATCTCAAACGCAGGCTCTTGCGAAGAGAGAGGCTGCGTATAAAACAATATTGTTTTCTTTTTACGATATTTTTGGCATCGGTGTTGTTCTTGGAGCTTCGTGACCATGCGTTTCTAAAGTTCTTGCACAACGATATGTGCCAAGGTTTCTAAAAAAACAAAGAAAACAAACAAAAAACGTAGTCTTGCTAAAAGCGCAGCGTGTCATGGCGTCAAAGCAAACATGGCGGCGTCCATGGAATAGAGCAGACACTGGTCAATACAGTGAAATGTCTATTTACATTTTTGATTTGGCAATACTGGATCAGCATTATATGAATGCAGTTTAGTCCCTTCATGGAACGTCAGCTAATCGAGGTATTTAACGTGCGTCACGCTATACTCAGTAGTGAGTTTTGGTATCGCGCATACGAGCGAACGCGAACACTGTGCGTTTGCTTTAGCTTTGCATTTTCCGCACTGCGCGTGCGCCCAAACAGCGTCTTGGATTGCCGCGCGGCGGCGACGGGCATGTGCAACGTGGAATACGCAACGCAAACGTAAACGCGCAGCGCTCGCGTTTGCTCCTCCACGCAATGCTCAAACTCTCTCCTGACAGCCCAAGGAACGAAAGGCGTAGCTTTTTTATGTCAATTCATGCTCCTTGCTTCGCGATTGGTTCTTCTACGTTCTTATCGTCTAATGCTGCAAGCTCATTGGCTGCGGGCCGATAATGAGATGCCCGGTCTCACCCTGTGTTTCTTGGGATGTCAGGGACTATGCGCCGAGAAACTGAGGGAGAGGGGGAGACGAAAGCGCGTGGGCGCGTCAGAATACCAAGAGCTGGTTGAAATGAGTAGTGGGTAGACCTAAAGCTAGTAGCATTTGTCTCTATTGCACTCCTCGAACTCTTTAAAACGCGGAACGCTGGCGTCAGGAGTTCGGCTTTCGCATTCGGACGTGTTCGACGGGTGCGGTGGAGACAAAGGCAGCTGGCTTTAGGTCTATTCACTAATTGTTCCAACCGGAGCTCGGTTTTCTGACGCCCCCACCAGCCCTCATCTTATCTTTTCCCTCAGTCTCTCCGCGCATATACTTTGTTTCATCTTAAATCCAAACGCATCCGGCGTTACGAACTGATGGGGGCCAATCAGACGGCGCCAAAAGCGCACCGTCATGGTGTTCGTTATGCTTCTGTACGTGTCTTATGATTGCTGGACCAATCATGAACGGAAAAGTTCCGGTGACGTGTCGCTTTTCACTCTGCTTGATTAGTCCCATGAGCTGTTGGCGTCTGCTCCGTCTGGATATAAACTGAAACGAAGTACAGACGCTTTGAAACACGCGCCAGATTACAGCCGCCATTGCTGACCTCTCTTGTTTTACCGAGATAGCGAGCCACAGAAACCTACGTTGACGAGCCTCTACGAAGGCCAATGCTGGGGAGAAGGACACAGTAGCACCTAAAGTGGCAATAACCTGGCTTGCTACGGTAATGATGAAGGGAAGTGAACGGAATGAGAGGAAACAAAACCGAAGGTCGGTTATGGCGGCGCCCGTGCACCGCGGCTTAAACGACACGTGCAAAGGAATTTTTTACTTAAACTGCCTGGTTGGGAAATGGAAGTCCTAAAACGAATTTACAACGAAAAAAAGAAATGTTTAGAGCTATATTCACGGCGCTATACAAATTTGTATTAGGCGCCCGCGGGCGCCGCGAAAAAGTGGCCGCTATTTGCCACGTGACTGGCCACTATTTGTCACGTGGTACTTGCGCTCTTTTAGGAAGCTTCTTATGGGCTCTAAAAGTTACTCATTCATCTTTGTTTCAAGTGCAGCAAAAACGAAGATTAATAAGTAACTTTTACAGCCCAAAGGAAGCTCCTGAAAAAGCGCAAGCAAATGTGATAGACCTGTGCTCCGGTCAGATGACGGCGACGGCGCCGCGGAGCAGACGAACTTGCGCGGCGGCGGCGGCGGCGTGGAGAAACGCGTTGAAACGGCGGCGCACCACGCTCAGCGTGCGGCGGCGGCGTGACTTTGAGGCGGAAGCGGCGCCGCGCGACGGCGCACATGTGTACCACGTGACCCGCGGCGGCTCCCGCGGGCGCCAACCACAAATTCGTTTTGCGCCGTAAATATAGCTAACAAAATAATTTTTTCTTCGTTGTAAATTCGTTTTATAACATTCTTTTTCCATCTAGGCTGTTTAAAAAAAAAAACTTTTCTCCCTCTGCATGTGTTCCTTAAGAGTGCCCTACAGTAGTGACTCGGACACCCTACGAAATCTGTTATGGGTACTTCACTTCGAAGCACTGCAATCTGCAAAGGGTGATCGGGGAGTGTCGAGGCTTGAGATATCTTTAGACCTAAAACGATAGTACTCACTGTGGCATCTAGCGTGTCGTTTCACGCGATTACATCGTGCAAAGTGTCACAAAGCAAACAGGTTTTGTTTTTAGGTCTTAACATTTTTTTTATTGGCGTCGTTCGTCGGGGTCCTTTTGCCGAGTGCTGGGATTAGCTCTCCCAGATAATTTGCTAGAAAGTAGGCGCGCAAAATTGTTCGGAGTGTGCAGGAGTCTAGCTGATTTTCCAATCTCTGCACAGACGTGTCTTCCCAGAGCCAGGCCCAAGAAGGTCAAGAAAACTGGAAGCCGTCCTTCCTCTCCAACGAAGAGTTCACTCATCTCATGCTGGAGGTGAGCTCAAAAGTCTAACTTTACCGCTAAAAAAAAAAAAAAATTGACGATTTTTTTTTTCACTTTTGGAGCATACGGTGTTTAGACAGACTGTTAGCTTTATTCCTTCGCAAAATATAAACAGGGTAATTGGTTGCAAAATTTTCCTCAATAACTATATTTTAAAAAAAATAAGTGTTTTGTCTTAATACCTAATAAAAGGTATGATGGTCGAACTTCAAACAACTCATTTCGTGTTCTTAAAACACACAATTAAGAAGAAAAAAAAAGCCTGGCGGTTTCTTTTTTTTTTTTGTCAGAAATTGAATGAGCCATGATTTTATCTGAAAAAGCTATCTTCATCGTTTGGCAGAATACACGTGAACACGAAAATAAAGTCTGCCGTTCCTCCATAGTTTTTTTTTTTTTTTTTGGGGGGGGGGGGAGGTGTGGATTGTGCTTTTTAACGGAGCGCTTTATTTAGATGTTTATGCGTTCGTCCATTCGTGTATTTCCCCGCTAAATTTAGCGGTGAAGTTGACGTCACGTGACCTTAAGGTTCCACGTGACAGCAGGACGTATCTGTGACGTCAGGTCACATAACGCAAATTTTAGCGAGGAAATTACTCAGTTATATTCTTAGTAATTTGCAATTAACAAATTAAGTTCACCCCCATTCCCTGAAACGAGGGATGAGTGTGTTCCAAACAAATCTTAACAAACGTTCTTTTTTTTTAAATACTGGATTCCACGCATTAAAGGACTTTGAATATAAAGGTCGTAAGTTACTTCAAATATAGTTATATAGAAAATAGCCCATTGTTCCTTTCCAAGCAGGCCCTATCAGACGTATATACTCTGGCGCCGCGAAAACAACTCCACAGGTGCAAAATTTTGAAGATAGCTTCAGGCAGGGAACGCTCTCACTCTTATCACAAAACCGTCTCGGGTTCAGTGATAATGACAGAAGGACGCGATGAATATTTACTTGACCCACTTGTTGCAGCTGGGACACATTTAAAGAAGCATTTCGATACGAGGCAGCTTGGACCGAATGTTTTCGTTAACTACTTGAAACCACGTAGTTTCTCTTCCGTCAATACATGGAAACTCGCAAGAAGGTTCTTAACGTAGCCATTTTCTAGAGAGCGTAGATTTGAGAGAGGGAGCAAGTCAAACCACGAAGACCGTTTGCACATGGTTGAAAAAAACCACGAGACTGCGGGTAAACGACACAACACTAAAAAGTCTCTAACACAGCTGAAATTTTTACTTTTCCGAAACCTGGTTATATAGGCACTTCGATACAAAAGAAAAAAGGGAGAGGGTGAGAACCCCAAAGAATGCCACTTTCCACCAACGTAACCTCTGACTAAACAACAAGGACACCGAACTCTGCGCCATGCACTTCTCTTATCTTTGACACCTCGCTTCCCGACCGCCAAACACACTGATAACCCAAGCCCAGTAACACACATGCAAAAAGAAAAAGAAAAGAACTACCCATTGTTCCCTCTACCCGAAAACCTACAGACATAAACCTTGAAGGTCAGAACCTTTCACAGCCTAAGAAAACGCCGAAGTTCGTGGTCCAACCCAAACGATGGCTTATTAACTGCGTTCCCGTGACCTAATATTGTTAATGACTCTTTTATCAACCGCTTATGGTCATCTTTTTCCGGCAACTCTACTGAAGTTAAATGCCACAACGGTACACAGTTCCTACATTCGATCAGATGTTTTGACACTTCGGAGTACGGGTCTTTTTTGCTTATACAACGTTTGTGTTCCGTCAACCGCTCATTTATACACCGTTCAGTTTGTCCAGTATAACAAAGGCCACAATCAAAAGGTATATTGTAAATGACACCCGACGAACATTCCACATCCCTTTCTCTGTGTTTTATCGCGCAACCTGAAACAGTCGAGGCAAAAGGGGTCAAACGGCTCAATCTATAATCTGTAGAAAAGGCAGTGCCAACATTAAACCTGCTGGCTAGCGCTTTGATGTTGTGAGAAATTTTATGAAAATATGGAAGGACTACTCGCTTTGAAGGTCTAGGATTTTTCTGAATTGACTTCTTTGGAAATATCATATACACCAACTGCCTTAAAATATGTTCCCGAGGATATCCAGCAGCCTCGAAACGTTCTGTGAGGCGCCGAAGAGAAGAGCCAATAAAATGTGAGCAAGACTTTTGTACTGTTGAATTGACGAGATTCCGAATTATTCCCAGTTTGACATGTTTAGAATGGCAGCTATTGAAAGGAAGGAGAGGTTTTGCTGCGAACTTTCCGTACTCCCAACAAAGGCCTGAACTAGTCCTAAGCTGAAGATCGAGATACTGTAAACGGTCGTCATTTGGTCTCTCTAACGAAAACTTTAATTCGGGCGCTGCCTCGAATACTACTTTCTCCAAAGAATCCGCTAAGAAGCCATCTCTAGAACAAACCAAAATATCGTCTACGTACCTCCTCACCAGAATTTCCTTAGGGGACCTATGCCTAAAAGACTCTAGAAGACGCAGATCTAGGTCTCTTAGATAAATATCAGAAAGAGCTGGGGCTACCGCCGATCCAATACAGAAACCCTGTTGCTGGATGTATCTTTGACCATTATGTTGCACCACCGTAGAACCTAGGTACACCTCTAAAATCCTAAGAACATCCTGAACAGATATCCCCGACTGGGACTGGAAACTGACCAAATGTTCTTCCAAAAAGCTGCTTACCCTAGCCAATAAAGTCTTAGGTTCTAAAGAATAGTACAAATCTTTTATGTCAAGGGAAAAGATCGTGCACCTCTTTCCGTGGAAAGGTTGCAAGTCAGCCACTAAATCATCAGAACACCGCAGCGACAACGGGGATCTTGTATCCAAGATCGTGAGAGTCTTCTGAAGAAATGAGGACACTATTTTCTGCCATGTGCCATTCTCGTTTATGACTACTCTGAGAGGAAGATCCACCTTATGGTCTTTAAGGAAAAATTTAATGCCAAACGTGTCTTTAGAAACATTATTAATTTTGATGGTCAAAGCGGCTAGATCGGCGTCCTTACAAACCCTCACTATTTCCCTTTTGGACTTCTTCAAACAACCGTCAAACGGTCTAAACAACCCCGCCATGGCTTCGTCTGATTTCCTTCGGAACTCCAACATTGGTAACACTGAAAACGCACCCGACTTATCGGTTTCTAAGCGTACTACTCCTTTCCCATCTAACTCCTTCTTGACTGATACGATCTTACTTAAGTCCCTGCGGTCGCTTTTGTATGAATCGTCAACCAGATCCGACATCTTCTTTAAAGAAGATGCCAACAGAGCGCTGACCTTGGCTTTGAGACTTCTGTGCCAGTTTATATAAACGAACATTTATGTCTCGAAAACAAAATCTTGCTGAGCAAAGCGATCCGCTGTAAGAAGGAAAAGGGATGGAAATTTGCCTGGATGTCCCAGAGCAGAATTTTCATGCGAAAAAATGAGACTAGCGACGTCATTTTGATTACCAGTGAAGACGACCTTTCCAAGATTGCGCAGACGGAAATGAGTTTTTGTTTTTCTTTTTCTTTTTCCTTTTTTATGTCTAAAAACTTTTTACGCCCCTTGACTTGCATGACTTTATGGAAGAAAAGCATTCCTTCTCAGATACGTTTCTTCATCTGAATACTAGGTCAATAAAAAACAAGCATGATGAGTTGCATAATCTGTTTTAACAATTCGGACCACACTGAAGTGTTATCATGTTTTCGGAGACGTGGTATACAAGCAGTGCAGATTATTTCATTTTGCACGATTACAATCATATCAGCGTTGATAGAGCTGGAAAAAGAGGCGGTGGTGTCGCTATGTTACTGAAGAAGGATATGAGTTACGAATTGTTAGAGCAGTTTTCAATAATCACCGAATGGTATGGAATTTTGACTGTTCTTGTTAATGTTACTATATTTTCTGTAGTTTATCGTCCCCCAAGTGCTGCCTTTGCGTCTTTTATTCAATGTTTTGAAGAGCTCTGTGGATTTGTAATTGAACATAACTATAGATCTTACATCGCTGGTGACTTTAATATTGATTTGTTTACTGATAGTAACTTGCAATTTGCGTTTACAACTCAGTTTCAATCCTTTGGTTTTTCTAATGTGATCAAGAACCCTACAAGAGTAACTAGTACAAGAGCTTCTCTTCTTGACTTGTTTATTACAAACTACGAACTTTCCGTACTCTCTGCCGGCGTCATTTCATCAGATATCAGTGATCACCTTCCAATTTTTATATCGGTAGAAAAACGTCACTTTAGACAACGTTACATTAGCTCGACGATTACATACCAACCTATAACGCAACACCAGTTAGATGCTTTCCGCTATGAAATTGAACACACAAATTGGTCTGTTATTTTTGAAAGTCGATCGGTAGATGATGCCTATAATTCTTTTTTGGACTTATATATTCGAATATATGGCAAATATTTTCCATTTAAAACCGTAAAACCCTCCAAAAACTCTCGCAAACCTTGGGTTACACCAAAACTTCTCACTATGATTCGCACAAAAAATAACTTATATGGTCAATTCTTGAAATCTAGGGAAAATTCGAAACTTGATATTTTTAAGAAATATAGAAACAAACTAACAAGCAAGCTGCGACAAGCGAAGAAAGACTATTACATTAATATGTTTAATATCGATGATTTACGTCAAAGTGACGTTATGTGGCAAAGACTTAAAACATTGCTTAACTACAAACCACAGGTTTTTATGCCAGTTGAACTAAACATAAATGGTTGTATAATGTCTGGGACGGATATGGTGAATGCTTTTAATAGCCATTTTGTAAATCATACATCATCTTCTGTTTCTACTACTACTGTAAATAATGCACTTCAGTGCATGCCTTCACCCTTGCCTAATTCTATATTTCTTTTTCCCACTGATGTATCTGAAGTCTATAATATATTTATGAGCCTAAACAATAGTAGAAGTATTGATGCATACAATATGCAAATAAAACCAGCAAAGTATGTTCTAGATATCCTAGCACCATACCTAACTTATATATTCAATCTTGCACTTGAGTCCGGTGAGTTTCCTATTAAAATGCAGATTGCCAAAGTTAGTGTATTGCATAAAGGTGGTGATTTAACTAATATTAACAATTTTAGACCAATTTCTATACTTCCAGTATTTTCTAAGCCACTCGAAAAAATAGTTTCAAATAGAATTGTCTCTCATCTTGAGAAATACCTTTTGATTACAAATTCTCAATTTGGTTTCCGTAAAAGTTATTCCACTGAGTTAGCATTATTAAAACAAAAAGAAATAATATTAAGAGCACTAGATAATCACTTATTAACAATCGGTATATATTTAGATTTCTCTAAGGCCTTCGACACAATAAATCACAATGTCCTGATAGCAAAATTAGAATACTATGGCATTCGTGGGAAAACATTAAGTTTGCTACAATCTTACTTACAGAATCGTACCCAGTTCGTGTCTATATTAAACTTTAAATCTGATATTTCAAAAATAACAAATGGTGTACCCCAAGGCAGCATTTTAGGCCCCCTACTTTTTATTCTTTATATTAATGATATTGTAAATGTAAATCGTGATCTTAAAGTTGAGTTTATTATATATGCTGATGACACTAGCATCTTCTTTTCCGATAAAGATATCCGTACTCTAGTAACTAAATGTAATAGCGTTCTTGATCTTGTAGAAAAATGGACAAAAGATAATCACCTTAAGTTAAATTCGCAAAAAACCAAAGCCATTTTATTTAAAAGTCAACATGTTACAGTTATGATCCCAAACCCATTGATTTTGAACAACGAAGAAATTGAATTTGTCGACACTATTAAGACTTTGGGCGTTTGGTTTACAAATAGTATGTCTTGGAATAAACATGTTGATCATCTTTCGTCTAAACTGTCGAAAACAGTGGGGTTGCTAACCAAGTTTAAATCATTGTTACCTCGTTGTGTTAAACTCCAACTTTACAATGCTTTGGTATATTCCCAACTTAATTATTGTCATCTAGTTTGGGGAAATACAACAAAAACAAATATAAATAAACTACATATTTTACAAAAGAAAGCTGTGCGTGCTATTGCCAATGTTTCATACTATGATCACACTGAACACTTGTTCTCATTGTTTAATATAAAACCAATTTCAAATATTTACAGGTCCCGACTTCTTGTGGCGTACAAGAAGTCTACGCAGTTTAAAAATAAAGTTTTTGAGGATATATGTAACCTAGTCCTTTTCACTTCCTCATATCAACTCCGCCCTAAAGAAAAATGGTTTGTTTCACCATCACATACATTATACTATAACCACACGCTAAATTACCAATTAACTACTTTATTAAATGAATTATTTTTAAAAGGTGTTGATGTTGATGCAATGACGCTGGCAGAGGTACGAGCATTATTTTAGGGTTGTTTTCTTAGGTACCGCTAAGGCATACGGATCACTGTATCATTGTATACCACAATGAATGTATTAATTTCATTTTTTCTCTTTTTTTCTGTTTGATCTGTGGTCTGTACATTTAAAATAGTGGCCTTTCTCTCAATGTAGCTATTTTGTTTGTTTTTTAAATTGCTTTGGAATCGCCTGCTGTAAAGGGGGCCTGGACCTCCGTCAAGCTGCTGCAGCAGCTTTTTGTCTTGGTCCCCCGTTTCAGTGATGAAACAAAATAAAGATTTATTATTATTATTATTATTCAATGCAGTTATCTCCGCCGGGTCAGAGACGGCGCTTGACTCATGTGGACCGCAGATACAATATCCATCCTGGACGATTTTATATTTACACAAAATTTAGGGCCGTTAGCAAGAATGCGTTCCGTTGGTTTTGATAGTTGAACATCACATGGGTTGACAACCTTCTTTAGCACAGACAATGCGGACTTAGGATGTATTCCCGGAGGAGGTCAAATCCGGTTCTGTCTTCCGCATTGTCTGTGCTAAAGAAGGTTGTCAACCCATGTGATGTTCAACTATCAAAACCGACGGAACGCATTCTTGCTAACGGCCCTAAATTTTGTGTAAATATAAAACCGTCCAGGATGGATATTGTATCTGCGGTCCACACTGTGTCAAGCGCCGTCTCTGACCCGGCGGAGAAAACAGCATTGATGGCGTCTTCTTTAAAGAAGATGTCGGATCTGGTTGACGATTCATACAAAAGCGACCGCAGGAACTTCAGTAAGATCGTATCAGTCAAGAAGGAGTTAGATGGAAAGGAGTAGTACTCTTAGAAACCGATAAGTCGGGTGCGTTTTCAGTGTTACCAATGTTGGAGTTCCGAAGGAAATGAGACGAAGCCATGGCGGGGTTGTTTAGACCTTTTGACGGTTGTTTGAAGAAGTCCAAAAGGGAAATAGTGAGGGTTTGTAAGGACGCCGATCTAGCCGCTTTGACCATCAAAATTAATAATGTTTCTAAAGACACGTTTGGCATTACATTTTTCCTTAAAGACCATAAGGTGGATCTTCCTCTCAGAGTAGTCATAAACGAGAATGGCACATGGCAGAAAATAGTGTCCTCATTTCTTTAGAAGACTCTCACGATCTTGGATACAAGATCCCCGTTGTCGCTGCGGTGCTCTGATGATTTAGGGGCTGACTTGCAACCTTTCCACGGAAAGAGGTGCACGATCTTTTCCCTTGACATAAAAGGTTTGTACTATTCTTTAGAACCTAAGACTTTATTGGCTAGGGTAAGCAGCTTTTTGGAAGAACATTTGGTCAGTTTCCAGTCCCAGTCGGGGATATCTGTTCAGGATGTTCTTAGGATTTTAGAGGTGTACCTAGGTTCTACGGTGGTGCAACATAATGGTCGAAGATACACCCAGCAACAGGGTGTCTGTATTGGATCGGCGGTAGCCCCAGCTCTTTCTGATATTTGTCTAAGAGACCTAGATCTGCGTCTTCTAGAGTCTTTTAGGCATAGGTCCCCTAAGGAAATTCTGGTGAGGAGGTACGTAGACGATATTTTGGTTTGTTCTACAGATGGCTCCTTAGCGGATTCTTTGGAGAAAGTAGTATTCGAGGCAGCGCCCGAATTAAAGTTTTTGTTAGAGAGACCAAATGACGACCGTTTACAGAATCTCGATCTTCAGCTTAGGACTAGTTCAGGCCTTTGTTGGGAGTACGGAAAGTTCGCAGCAAAACCTCTCCTTCCTTTCAATAGCTGCCATTCTAAACATGTCAAACTGGGAATAATTCGGAATCTCGTCAATTCAACAGTACAAAAGTCTTGCTCACATTTTATTGGCTCTTCTCTTCGTCGCCTCACAGAACGTTTCGAGGTTGCTGGATATCCTCAGGAACATATTTTAAGGCAGTTGGTGTATATTATATTTCCAAAGAAGTCAATTCAGAAAAATCCTAGACCTTCAAAGCGAGTAGTCCTTCCATATTTTCATAAAATTTCTCACAACATCAAAGTGCTAGCCAGCAGGTTTAATGTTGGCACTGCCTTTTCTACAGATTATAGATTGAGCCGTTTGACCCCTTTTGCCTCGACTGTTTCAGGTTGCGCGATAAAACACAGAGAAAGGGATGTGGAATGTTCGTCGGGTGTCATTTACAAGATACCTTTTGATTGTAGCCTTTGTTATATTGGACAAACTAAACGGTGTATAAATGAGCGGTTGACGGAACACAAACGTTGTATAAAGAAAAAAGACCCGTACTCCGAAGTGTCAAAACATCTGATCGAATGTAGGAACTGTGTACCGTTGTGGCATTTAACTTCAGTAGAGTTGCCGGAAAAAGATGACCATAAGCGGTTGATAAAAGAGTCATTAACAATATTAGGTCACGGGAACGCAGTTAATAAGCCATCGTTTGGGTTGGACAACGAACTTCGGCGTTTTCTTAGGCTGTGAAAGGTTCTGACCTTCAAGGTTTATGTCTGTAGGTTTTCGGGTAGAGGGAACAATGGGTAGTTCTTTTCTTTTTCTTTTTGCATGTGTGTTACTGGGCTTGGGTTATCAGTGTGTTTGGCGGTCGGGAAGCGAGGTGTCAAAGATAAGAGAAGTGCATGGCGCAGAGTTCGGTGTCCTTGTTGTTTAGTCAGAGGTTACGTTGGTGGAAAGTGGCATTCTTTGGGGTTCTCACCCTCTCCCTTTTTTCTTTTGTATCGAAGTGCCTATATAACCAGGTTTCGGAAAAGTAAAAATTTCAGCTGTGTTAGAGACTTTTTAGTGTTGTGTCGTTTACCCGCAGTCTCGGGGTTTTTTCAACCATGTGCAATACACACCAGCTCGTTTGCGCCCTTAAATTTTGTTCAAGACCGTTCGCAAGTTGGGTCGCCGTGGTGGGCGAGAAGAGAAGCGGGCAGGGTGGCGGAGAGGCTTGCACAACGCTTTTGACTCCTCCTCGCACCTCGTATCGCAAACGCGGCTTATAAATCAACCTCAGTTGAGCAGCCGGACTCACTCTGTTACCTAGGCACGCTAACATTTTCCATATAAGGGCGACACCAAGCGGCAAAAACTCAAAGTTTGATTGGGGTTCAGAAGGGGAGTTGTGCTACCTCTCCTGCTTCGTCCGCGACTCAACTGAGTCGCCAAAAATATTATTTAAACCTTACAAAAAAAAGTAATAGACCGCAATTGCAACTATTCTTGATTAAAGAACTGTTGAAATTAATTTAATTAATTAGTTGAGAAGGAAAGTAATTCAGCATTGCTTGAGAAAGTAAGTTAATTTTGCGATTAATTCAGATTTTCAGACCGACAGATTTTTCTGCCGGTTGGAAAACGGGTTTTCCGCACTGTCCGTTATTGGATTAGGGCCACCGAAATATACCTATTTATCTTCTCAATCCACCAATTTTGTTAACCTATTCTCCTGTCGGAGAGTTGGTTAAGCGATTTCTTGGTAGGAAATTTGTAGAAATGGAGGGCGCCGTTAAGAAGGGGAAGGAACCGTGGTAGCGGCTTCGAGTAATCCAAGTAGTTCCATAAGCAGTCAGATTACTCATGCAATTACTTCGTAACAAATGCACTCAAATTAATATAAAATTACTTCAAAAAGTAATCGATGACAGGTAATTTAATTACTGGGAAGGAATAGTGTACAAGTCTGTCGAGGAGGTACCACAGGTGAGACACTCCGTACGCCAATCGTAGTTCGTGCTTTCGCCGCTGCGTGAGGAGGCACTGCGCACGCGGGTGACTTAAAGTCCCTAGATAAGAGTTCCCTACAAGTAGCGAGGTTCTTTCAAGCGCCGATTGCGTGACGGTGCAGGTTTTAGGAAGCGAATGGCGGCGCACGGCAGAGGTTTGAACTGGATGCCGCCATTTTGTTCCTGGGGAAAGTGCTTTGTCATTTTTATTGTGTTCGTTACTTGTAAAAGAAGTATCGATGGACTTTAAGCTGACTCTTCTTGGTTTGATCTCTCGTCCGTACCAGTCTCTGGAAGGCTTCCTCCTCGTGCTGTCCTTGAACGGGCAGATCCTGTACGCCTCGGAGAGCGTCGCCTCGCTGCTGGGACACCTTCCGGTGGGTGTCTACGACCTCTTATCCCACGCTTGGCTCCCGTCTTCCGTGATTTGCCCGACGAAAAATGCAAATAGGAGCGCCAAAAAAAAATCGTATCGCAAATAGCTTTGGAATTGTGTTGCCGCGTGAAACGTTCCTAATTTAGCGCTAGTGCCCACCAGGCAGTTCTTCTCGAGCTGTGACCCTTCACTCCTTTCCACCCGATTGACTCCGCCCACTGATCTTCACCCTATTGACGGATTGACCATTGACTTTCCCCGTCGGGTGGGGCACTAGCGCCTCAAACCATAGGGCGCCGTATGGTTTGAGGACCGTTGGCTTCGCTGCGTCTCCATAGGAGTTAAGCCTTTTAACTTTTTTTTTACTTTTCCTCAGGTAAGCTCGCTCTTTAAGAATTTTACAGAAAAAATGCACCATCTGCGGCCAACGCTGTACAAAATGGGAACGCAATAGGTTAAGAAACCGAATTTTGCGGTCGATTTAAAGAGCCTGGCCGCTCCTTCAATCACCCAGTAGTTAGTAGGATGTAATTACAAGAGCAATTTTAAGACTTTCGTTGGTGTACTAAAATTACTCTAGACCGTTACCATTTTTCTTGAAGTGGAAGAAGCATCCCAAAATACGGAAGACATGTAGGAGTACACACACCGAGCTGTGCGTGTACTATAGTTTTTCCAAAACTATCGATAGTGTCGAAATCTTTCCACTCTGGTCAAAAACCAGAGTGGACAGGTTGAAAACCTTGCCGCTATCTATGAACGACGGCGGCAACCAGACAACCGGCGATCGGGTTTCTAGTTGACGCCGTCGCTCATAGACGGCGATAGCTGTCCAGAGTTTTGTGTTGACATTTATTTGGCGACGGACACGAAACTGGGAGAACTATCTTAACAGCTCCCCTGTGATATAAAGTTACACTCTCAAATAATTAATTTAGAGAAAAAACAAAAATGGCGTTCTGCTAGCTTTCCTGTGCACATATTCATGGGGTTCTTGAATATTTTTTCGTGGTTTTCACGGTGTTCAGATAACTCAGGCGTCACACTTTAGAATGCCCGCGTATGTAAAACTATAAAATATATTAATTTTTGTTTTTGTCTTGGAGCCAGGGAAAACACTCGCTGAAGACGCTGAGCATCAGGATTTTAACAAGTTTGATTCACGCTGGTGTTTCCTTTATTATTCAATTGTCACATATTACATTTCATAGCCTTGAGCATTGAAAATGAGCACTCTGCTTGTGATAAACATTTTTGTTTCTGCCGATGACTATCATAGCGAATTCCCGAAAATCAGGAATCAGTTGTTCCCACTTTTTGTTCGGCTCTATTCTGGCAAATTTTAGTAATGATGCCTGTGAAATGTTTACGCGTTCACATAAGATACAGCTTCAAAATACAAAAGCCGTCACGTAATTTATAAATAAATAATTTGAATCAATACATGTAACAGAGATTTTGTTGTACAGACACCAAATTGAACATTACCAGTACATATATTATACCAAGACGACATTGTTAGTTACAGATGCTTTTAGTTTTTTTTTCCATTTCTCAAATGCACTAAGCTTGAGGACATAACGATAACTGGGTTAAAAATAAAAGTTAAAAACGAAATTTTTTTGTTATTCAAGGAATGGTATTCTTGGCAATGAGGCATTATTTTACTGAAAAAAGCTTGTAAATCCGAAAGGCAAGATTGTTTCCTTTCTTTTTCGCAACCTGCTCGATTCGAAAAAGTGCCAAACTTATTCTTTCATCCGGGTAAAGTCATGACCTCATACTGGCGCATTCGATCACCATTGCTAGCATCACATTCAAGCTGGGTTCCGTAGTTTAGTTATAAGGGCGACAGGGTCTATTTTTACCATTGACAATTGCCTAGAAAAAGCAAAGGGCACACCCCTTAAATCAATCTAGAACAGCAAAATAAGTTTCGACAACCAAGTTGATATCTTTTGTTCATAGTTTTTCAATAGGACTATACAATCGATATTTTAATTGTTTATTGTCAATAGTATCTAAGAAGGATTTATACCATTTTCTGATTGTTTTCCAATAGGTTCTACATGGTTCCTCGATAATTATGCGGAAGTCTCTAATTGCAGTTGCGTTTTTCTCCGAGACAGGACATTTTCTGGGTGCACACATGTGTTCATCGTCACATAATAAAACATTACCGATAGCTCTACCTTGGCTATCGATAGTCTTACGATATTCCCCAATAAAAGATTTCACGCTAGTTGAATATTGATAGTATTGTCACGAACGACAGATGATGAGGCGATGAATGAACAGGAACTGAATTTTTAATTTGGCGAGCTTGTGCCGAAAACAAAAATACAAAAAGGTAGCGTCGCAGGCGTCGAAGGTCAGCGGAGTAGAACGATCGAGCGCAAGAGCGAGACTGACCTTGGCTCGCCACATGGAGCCTTCTATGTATACGGGTGGGCTTCTTGAAGAATCGGCGTAGAATGTTCGGTACGTAAAACATCCGGACCTCGAACGAACGACAGGGCTCTCAAATTTACCAGAACGCGACATTTACAGAAATAACAAAAACGACCGTCGGGTATCAGGCATCGAACCTCGGCTCTTTGCGTGGGAGCCATGCACGACCGATAACCATTCGGCCACTGGCGCGCTTCCTTGGAGACGCTATTGATATTATGCTATCGAGTTTCATGATAGTTTACTAGCGATAATACATTATCGATAATTTTAGGACAGTCAACTATCAATAGCATATACCATCGATAGTACTATCGATAGTTCTACGATAGGTGACTATCGATAGCAATATCGATAGCATTTCACTATCATAAGTTAAATTTGACTTCCACTATTGATAATATCGAAAGTAATATCGATAGGTTTGCACCATTAGGTGTACTCATACTTGTTTTCCGTTTTTGGCACTGCTGTTTTCCCACTTCAATTTGTCTAACCAACTAGCCCAACTCCACGCCCTTGCTACTATTTCTCCCTCTTCTTCCTAATGGCGTTCCTTGCTTGCACAAGTTCTCTACCAAGGAATCATTGAAATAAGTCGCCGACAGGAAGATGGTTTACTAAACTTTATAGATTAAAAATATAGCTAGCTTATAGTTCGGTGATTCTAATTTAATAACGGATAGTAGGAAATACTCGTTTTTAACCCGGCTGAAATTCTTGTCCTTTTGAAAATCTGAAGTAATCGGAAAAGTAACGATTGCCTTTTCAAGTAAATGGTCAATTACTTTTTTTCTGAAGTAATCAAGTAATCTAATTTAACAATTGCTCACCAGGAATAATTCGAATCTTAATCAAATACTTTTTTTAATAACGTGCACAAGACTATACTCGAACAAGAGGTTCGACTGGTTGGGCGAGCCATTACACCTTTTAGAAAATTCGACGAAGTTCATCGTCTTTGAACAGTGTTGCCTGACACAAACAAGAAAACAATTATGCTTTTGGGAAAAAATATTTTAACGAGTAGTTTGTCATAAATGTAAGCGATTCATGACCGATGTGGCGCATTCTGTACAAGCAAGCAAATGCACTCTTCCTTGATTTCGTTAGCTTTTAATGAAAACAATAGACCCGATATATTTCGCACACTTCGACCTCCGTCCGCTGTCGTCAGCATGTTTTCGGTTCCCGAGTGTGCGCGCAATATTCGAACTTGTGCCTAGCTTTGCCGCCTTAGAGGTTCGAGATAGTGGAACTTGGTCGAACTCAAAGCTCGGCAGGTTCATGACATCCCTACTGCTAATAGACCAAAAAGCGGATCTGACGTCACGCCGCATAGGTGGCGCTGCTGTAAGAACGGCCGCTTTATATGGTGAATTAGGGTACTGTACCCCCATTTAAAACAGGTTATTGTGAACCTACGAAGCGGTATGCGCTCCAGGCGTAAAAGGCAGCGTATCTTTAATCTGACAATTAAATCATGGGACAATTAATCATAATGTAACGCTCAAGACTATTGCGCGGAAACATTAAAGGGAAACTGAAGCGGTTCTCTATTTGAGGAAAAACACTTAAATCGTCTGCATTTGGCCTTCAGGACCATGAATACCGAGATTATTTTGAAATTTGGGGCAGGGAGGCTGCAGAAATTCAGTTTCAGAGTACCGCTGATGCCCCTCCTTTCCGGAGAGTGACGTCATATCCAGAGTTTTCAGAATCTCGGCTCTCGCGCATCTTCAGCGCCTACCGAAGCTATTATGCACGCGCACTCTTGCTATTTTCAAAAAAGGTGAGAAAAAGACGTCACGACTGGTGTCAGTGCGTGGGAATATACCTGACAAGCTTGCACCAGACCATATATGCGAAACTGGCTCGAACGTCTGGCAACAAGCTGTGCGCTGCCCGATCTTTGTTGCGTCGAGATTCCTCTGCTGTTTGTCGATTTCGTAGCATTGTTGGTAACTGTCGAGGCCTATACCGCTCACCGTCATCGATCTTCACCCTCACCTGCGAGCTAAGGGTTAGTATTGTTTTACGCTCTTCTTGCGCATGTACGTGCTCGTCGCCCCGCCGGTCGCTGGTTTCTCGCCGCAACCAATATGGTGGATGTACATACACTCCAGCCCGAAATTGGGCTTTGAGTACCGGCAAAGGGACGGGCGCGGGAACCTGGTTTTCGCAAGCGCTTTCCCGCACGAGTGCTCGTGTGAGCGAAGGATTCTTCAGAAGTACGCTTTCGCGCCCTGGCCTTTGCCTGCTCCGAAGTCAACTGGTCAGACGGAGAATGTTCTTCGGCGCCCCACTAGATGGTGCTGTGCATTTGGCACATGGTCTACTGCACGCGCTGTTCACACGAGCGACCCGCGCTTGGCGTCCGAAAGACCCTCTTATGACGTAACGACTGGTCGGAAGCGTTTCGTGTTTTCTCATGTTTAGTTACAGCTTCGCGGGAAACGTACGTGATATTCCGATTTGCGGGATAAAAATACTCTAGAATTCACCTCTAACAACTTCAATGCCCCGCTAAATTTAGCAGAGAATTGAATTGCAGTTGGGGTCACGTGGCGTTAATTTTCCCGCTAAATCTAGCGGAGAAACTGAATTTATTCATTGCTGACGTGACACTAAGTCCTGTGACGTCATTTTTCCCGCTAAATTTAGCAAGGAAACTGAATTGGTGTGGAGGTCACGTGACATCAATTTCCCCGTTAAATTTAGCGGGGAAACTGTGGAAGGAGGGGAGGGTATGGAGGAGGAAGGTGGGAGGGTACGCAGAAGGTGGAGGGGAGGGTACGGAGGAGGAGGAGGAGGAGGGAAAGAGAAGAAGAAGAAGGAGGGGAGGAGGAGAGGGTACGGAGGAGGTGGAGGGGCATACTCCTCCACCCTCCTTTCCTCCTCCTCAAGAGCTGCGCTTTAGTTTCGCATAACAGAAATTTGTTAACGTCTTTCATTTTAGAGCGCAGCTCTAAAATGAAAGACGTTAGCAAATTTCTGTTATGCGAAACTAAACGGAAACGGGCGACGCCGCTCGAGCCCGTTTCCGGCTCGAGCGGCGTCGCCGTTGCCGTCGGCGTAGCCGCGCGGTGCATTATGGGAAATGTCCCAAAGTGCAGCGCGTACGTCACGAAAGTCAGGTAACCTCAGGAGGGTCACGTGACGTCACGAGAGTCACGTGACCTCACGAGGGCCACGTGACCTCACGTCACGCGTTGCATTATGGGAAACGTCCCATGATGCAACGCGCGGGAGGAGGAGGAGGGGGAGGAGGGGGAGGGGAAGAGGAAAAGGAGGAGTAAGGAGGGCTTTAGAGTTTGAGGAGGAGGAGGAGGGAGGAGGGGAAAGAGGAGGGACGAGGGGGAGGAGGAGAGGAGAGGAGGAGGGATGGGGAGGAGGAGAGGAGGAGGAGGAGGAGATGAGGGGGAGGAGGAGAGGAGGACGAGAGGGTACGGATGAGGAGGAGGGACATACCCTCCCCTCAGTACCCTCCCCTTCTCCCCTCCTCAAGAGCTGCGCTCTAATTCGGCGTTACAGGAAGTTGTGAACGTCTTTCATTTTTTTCCATCCTAGTTACTTAACTTGCCCAGAAGAGCAACAAATCCCTTTCAAAGCAAGTCGCTGCACTTCATAAATCAGTCGAAAGTTTGATTATAGTATACTATAGACCGACACGCGGAGCGGCTCTGTTTACCAACACGGCCGGAAGGCCGCGCATGCGCGGTAGCTATGTGGGCAAAAGCGGCCCGGCTCTCCGTGTTTTCGCCATTGCGTTGTGTGGCGTGCGCTTGTTGTGGACGTTGGAGGGACGCTTCTAGCTTTATTTGTGAGTCGTACTTCTTGGCAACGTATGTCGTATGCTATGCCCGACTATTTGAGCTCGCTACCCGAGCCTGAACGGCGGCGGTATCGAAACAAACTGTGCGTGGACGGCGTTGCCTACGAGGATCCGTACGCCGATCACAAGGCCTGCTCGACTTCCGACGTGAAGTTGCTGCCACTGAAGTCGACGGCTCACGTCGTCGTTTATTTAGTTTTTTTCGCCAAGCCAGTTCACGGCCGACACGGAGCAGGCGTACAAGTCTCTCGAGGCCTACGATTACTTCGAGTCGTTTTCCGCACCGCCGGCGGGATCAGCATACTGTGGGTCTGCGGAAGTGTATTTATTAATTAAATAAACACACACAACTCTTCATGTTAAGGTATGCTATTTTTCCCGTGTCTCATGACCACAAGGCATGACAAGCAGTAACGCTTTGTGCGTTCTGCAGTCTTGGCGGTAACACGTTACAAGTAACGGCGTTACCAGGAACGCATTACTTTTTTCAGTAACGTAGTAACCTACTCGTTACTTTTTCGACACAGTAACGGGCAGCGTACTCACGTTAATATTTCAAGTAGCATAGTTACGTTACTCGCTTCTACAATTACACTTAAATTTTTTCCGTGTTTTTAGGCGTCAAGCCATGTTTTTCTTTGTGTTTTTTCTCGTGAGTATTTAGGTGAAACCCTAAAAAGCGATAAAGTAATTATGTTCAGTTTCTGCATGAACATAACGTTTCTTGGTATATGAGCTTATGCATACCTGTATTGTCAAAACCGTAAAACCTGTTAAATCATAATTTATAAAGTAACGCAGAAGTAACGTGCGTTACTTTTTATTGGTAGCGGTAACGCGTTCCTTTTATTTTTAGGTAACGTAGCTCAGTAAAGCGTACCTTTGATTTGCAAGTAACGAGTAACGTATTTCGTTACTTTTTTTCGGTAACGCCTACAACACTGCCGTTTTGTCGCCGATCCCCTTCTGCTAGGTAGCACGGGCGTAGCGAGCCTCCGACGAGGGCTTGGCAGGTGCTTTGCGCGCGAACACCGAGGGAACAAAATCCGGGTGGTCTCGATCAGACGACGGTTTCGCTGCACATAAGCAAGCCTCGGGACGGAGATTGAAACGGAAGCCGCACTTGCCTCCAAGAAAGTGCTTGCTGCACAAACGGTCGTTCGCGCTAGGCGACCATAATTTTCGATCCACGGATATTATCCACCTTCTATGCCTTTCAGAGCCTGCCGGGAACTCGCAGAAGCTCACTCCGCTACTTTTCTTGTACATTTCGGTGAGATTAACGGCAACACAGCTTCGCGGCACGCTGAAATGCTATGACGCCCATGCGAAACGTGCGCCCGTTTGCTTACAACCCCCGGCTTCGGCACGATCGCAGCGCCGCCGCAGCGCCGTGACGTCAAGCCCGCGTGTCGGTCTATGCTTTCGTTTTGCGCGTTCGACTATACTCTATCTCAGGAGTTGTGTGCAGCAAAGACAAAGGCATTGACTTGGGCACGTGGCTTTTAGATGTGCTTTCTTTTCGCGAGTGCTCATGAAAGGAAAGCAAATATGAAAGCCAGGCCCTCGCGCCTGTGCTTTTGCCTCTGCTGCACGCAACTCATGAGGTGAAGTATAGATTACATTTTTAAAAAATTTAAAGGTCCATTTTGACGAACGTTTGACTGAATTTTGACCATTATGCGAATGCCTGGAAATTAAGAAAGAGCTGACGCCACCTGGTGGTGGAACGTTACAAGCTATGGTTGGTGACAGGTGTAGGGTTCAGGAGAAGTTTCTCCTGCTCCTTTCCACTTTAGCAGAGCAAATGCTTGAGAGGATTTCACCCCCTCTGCAGTGTTCGCTCTGCTAAAGTGCAAAAGAGTGGCATAAGCTTCGGCTGAACTCTTAACGTGTCACTTATCATTAGAATATTAAAACGATGACATGTTTCTTTTTTTTTCTCATAAACCCTGATAATACCTTTTATGAAATATAAAATAAACTACAGAATAGCTTTTTTTCCCCACATATTTCGAAAATGTCTTTTCGGAGAAGGGCAACACTGTTCAAAATTTGAACTTCGTCGAATTTAGCCAGAAGTATGAAAGTTTGAAGTTTCGCCTAACCATTCGATGCTCAAGTTAGACAAAAGTTCACAACACTCCGGTGCCTACCTGTTCTTTTACATTCCCTCATTTTTTCAGCCCGCAAAGACAGGTAATTAGAATACCAAACTTATATTAATTAACAGCATATTTTTTTCAATTTTAGAAATCTCTGTAGAAGTCGGGAACACCTTCTAAAAGTGAAATTTTGTTGAATTTCACCACAAGGTCAACGAGTTAGGTGAAGCAGTTTGAACCCGAGGGTCGACAAGAGTTCGTGTTCTTCCAAGTACATTACCTGTTCTATCACATCCCGCCATTTTTATATCACGCAAACAGTGACAATCATTTTATCAAACTGAAAAATAAACTGCTTTATATAATACTTCAACAAATTTTAAAGTATTCATGCAAAAGCCAGGCAACACTGCTCGAATGTAAAAATAATAATCCTTGGAGAAGGGGGAACAAGGGGGACAAGGGACAAACGCAAATCTCCAGACACAACTAGGTGACTGGTGCGCCACTGAAAAAATCCGCCTGGTCTCTCCATTTCCAGTTGAGCGCTCTATAAACTGAACATTTCCTTTCCGCTTGAGCTCATTTGCTGGTTCGATACCAGGACCAGGCGGATTTTTTCAGTCGCGTACCAGTCATCGAACTGTGTTTGGAGTATAGTGTTTGTCCTTTGCCTCCTTGTTCCCCTCCTCCAGGGATTATTATAATTATTTCCGTCCAGCTCGCTTGCACCTTTGCTTTAATTGCATTATCATCACTGCTTATATATGTCGAACATTGCGAAACTTTGCCAACATTTGGAAGGGTCGGTGAGCCAGTTCGTCCAGGAGGTTCGAGAAAGTGTGCGGTATTCTTTAAACTCACTTGTTCTTCCCTGTCGTCTCATCATTTGACGGTCCGTCTCGTGGTTGCCGTGTCGCCCAGCGCGACTTGCAGAACATCTTCGTCCTGGACGTTCTGCACGAAAGCGATCACAGCGCCATCTGCGAACTCCTCAGCACGGCGTCCTCCCAAGCTGCAGGGTTGCTGCGTCAGGACGACGCTCACGGTGGGTCGACTTCAGCGCTTTCCTCTTCAAAACGCGGCTGTGGCCAAGGCGGGGGCCAAAGACAGGAGTAGAATGCGGCAAATCATAAGCGCTAACATCGAAAAAGAAAAAAAAACGAGAAAGAGAGCTACAGAAGAGCGGAGAAGGAAAGCAGATGATAGGTTCGGCGCGCTCGTTTTTACCACGACGAGTGCTTATCAGCCTTATTACTTTTGTATTCAGTGCGCGACGCCGGTGTTTTTGTGCAAAACAAAGCTAAAAAACACTAGATTGCGATCTTGCAAGTGACGTTTTCTTGTTTCATTGCGTATGTTGTAGTGTCCCCAGAAATAGGTCCCCATCGGCACCGCCGATGTCCGCGACTATGCACGGCGGATCCGGAGAGGTTGAAATGCATGGAACCTTTTTCCCTCGATTATTATTTTAAATCTGTGTGTCACGCTTTAGTCAGCGAAGTCAACGATCAGCACCAGATCGTGCATTTTTGCCAGTGTGGTGTATATCAAACAATAAAAATCTGGATCTTTGGTCTTTTGGACCAAGAACTAAGATTATCAGTATACATAGTGGTCAAACTGACGAAGATATCGCTCTCCTCACTGGAGAAGGCAGACATAAAAAAAATGAGAGGGATTGATCTCTTATCCGGCAGATATTACCTAAAACACAGGCTTTGAGCCTTCTCTTCTAAACGCTGGTGTTGCTAAAGTTTGGTGTGATAACCACTCGATAACATAATTATACTCGCACACCTTTGTGCTTTGGCGCAGAACTGCTACAACACGAAATTCTCAAAAAAGATGCACCTGTGACAACAGAGTTATTATAATGTACGATAGAGGTCCAACTGTCGCTAGTGCGCGGTTTCAAATCAAGAGAGGCGGTAACCAGTCCAAAATTACCTTGCGGCAGAGCATTTCTATGGGAAAAGGTGGGTGCATTTTTGCTACGGGACAAGGTGGGTGTATTTTATCCCTGCGTTTTGTTATAAGAGGAAAGATTACAAAGAATTTTTTGTAATAAATATATTCTAACATTTATTACTCCCGTAGGCAGGAATATTGGTTATATAGTTTTTTTTTTAGTTCATGGCAGTAAACACAGTGCTAAAATAGTTTTATACGTCCATTTATATACGCTGTCCTTCTTTGGTGGCTCGAACACAACATCGGCGCATTTATGCGGAAGAATTTATATGCCAAAGCAAAGAAGGGCATCTCGTAAATAAAGAAAGACGTCAAGAACCACACTCTAATACTAGACCAGTAGCTATGTGTTGATGTAGATGGTCAAAATTAATTGAAAGGCAGATAGTGTGATTGGCAACAAATAATGTACGTTTGTTCTATCTGTTCATGTCAGCGTTCAAAGCAGCATATCCGCATGCTTTAAAACTTTGAAATAGATAGAAAGCCAGAACGCTTGGCACCTGGTAAAAGCGACCCGGTATATGAAATAATAAAAGAAAAACAGAGGTTCATAATCTGCATACTTTTACTAACATGTGTGTGTGTGTGTTTTTATCACGTGTAAAGCTGCAAAGTGGAGTCCTTACCACATAGTGACATATAAATTTCCCAGATTATCTATATTAGCTTCATCGGGATGTTGACTCTCCTTGAACAAGCCCTACCTTCCATTTAGCTGTTATTGTTGCTAAGCTTCGTCGCTTGTCGTTACACACCTGCTCTGGAGGAGGCATGGGCCTGAAATGCTGCGAATTTAAACATTGCTCACAGATCAGACAAATGCTCCAACTGAAAAAAACTTTCGCATCTATAATGTTAATAAATTTGCCTGATATCTGCTACAACCAATGTAACAAAGTTGGTTTCTGCTATTATCCCTCCAATATACAAAATGCACGCGTTTTTATCCTTAAAAATTCACAGTAGCATCGTAAAACTGGATTGATGTCTGCCACATTGTGAAACAGGAAGTGCCATAGACACAAGCGCCAGCTGGACCTCTAGATGTTTTTATCGTCGCTAAGAGCATCAAGGTCGCGAAGTTTTGTTCCACCCGAGTTTCGACGTCGAAGCTCGCAGTATTCGAATTTTGTACAGTGTTGCCCGACTTCCACACAAAATGATCAAACATTGGGCAAGCATAAGCTGCACAGAGGAGTGTTTCATGCTTTAGAAAATGATTACCAATATTTATGCAATACACAAGCAGAATATAGCCATCTTAATTGTTTGGTTAGTTATCTTGATGAGAAAGAAATAATATTGCACCCGTCCTCCACAAAATGGCATTAGCTCCTTTTCAACATCTGCGAATGCCAACGTTACTAGAAGAACTCAGTTGGGAAACTCCCATAGAGCCTGCTTTGAAAAAAGTGGCTCCGATCCGTACTCGAGAACAAAACTAAAGGCGATCGCCACGCCGCCATTTCTTGCGCAGCGGCCGCTCGAGGAACTGCACGGTTCAAATGGAGCCGCGCAAGGACCGATGGCGCCATCTCGCAGTGCGATTTCGCAGTAGCAACATAAATTAACTATCATGTTTTAACTCGTCGTTAAAGGGGGGCGCTGTTATCGTATTTCGTTTGGTCTCAGTGGACGCGAGCTGTCCGGGTTTCAAGGGTGAGTTTCCCCACTGAGTGTTGTAGTAAGGTTAGAAAATCCGTATAAATGCCGTATTTGGTTCGAACTTGAGTCGATATTTGTGTTAAACGTTGGAACATTTCGAGCCTGGTCGAAGTCGAACCTCGGTAGTTGCGCGACGGATATTCTCCGTGTCACTCTAAGTCCGACCGTAACCGACATTACAACTCGACAGAGTTGATCAAGCGGCCAAAAAAGGGCATCGTCATGGCGCTCGTCATCTTTGGGCGTTTTCCATCCGCGGCTAGACCAATCACGCATAGTAGATGCGCCACGATACTGCGCTTTCTTGCGCGTGATCGCTTTAGCCGGTTTTTAGCAAACCTACTAATGATGCGTTCACACTTGCGGATTCGCGTGCGGATCTGCGCTGGCGGCGAGCTGATTTTAAAGCCGCATGGCGATACCAACTAGTCCACGGTGGAAAATCTATTTATGAGTCCCGGATCGATCCAGACTTTCTGTCCGCTACGAGCGGATCTCGCCACCCGGCTCCGAAATCCGCTCGTCGCCGTGGCGCGGATCCGCCCGCGAATTCGCGAGCGTAAAACGAACCATAAAGAGAACGAGCACCGTGACGATCCACTTTTGCCGCTGGTTGATTGGCTCCGTCGGACCGTAGCTTCTGCCGCGGTCGGACTTAAAGGTGCACTAAAGACGGGTCTGAGATCGTCTGTTCTTGGTGATAACTCATTCTACGGGATCTTAGAATCCCAGAAATCGAAAAATATTATACTCGTGTGATGTCTATTTCCCTCATTATACGGAAACTTAGTATCCCAGAAATCGAAAAAAATGATACTGTTGCGATGTCTATTTCCCTACGAAAAATGTGATCGAAGTTCGATCTCTTTCTGAGCGGAAAAATCTGGAGCACAGAATCCAGCGGAGGCGCCGGCGGAATGACGACGGGTGGGCGTCAGCCAATCGCAAGCAAAAACGCCGTCAGTGGGAGCGCCTGCGCCGCCTCCGCTGGATTCTGTGTTCCAGAATTTTCCGCTCAGAAAAAAAGAGGGGGGGGGGCACGAACTTCTATCATATTTTTCGTAGAGAAATGGACGTCGCACAAGCATAATTTTTGGATTTTAAGATGCTTGGAGTCCGCAAGGTAAGTTATGAGCAAGAACAGACGATCTCAGAACCGTCTTTGGTGCACCTTTAGAAGTGAAGCGGAGTAGACTTAAGCCTTGCCGCCTTGATGGACGCTCATCCTCAGCCTCTCCCGAGGTTGCCCGTATCGCGCCTGCCCATGGGTTCAAATCACACCCCTGCCTGGCTCGATCTGGATGAGGGTCGTGCCGGTGTGCGGCCATGCATCGCTACTGCGTGATGCGCGTTAAATACCCTAGGCTAGCTGTGATACTGCAGCGGCCAAGTTTCTCATCCACAGCGGGGTACACTGCAGACGCCTGTTGGGTTCACTGACTTCACGCTGCCTGAGGCCTCGGTCTCACTGCTCATGCATCATACAACATACGCGGCGTTCGCAGCCGACATGACAAAACTGTCCTCGGCCACGCCTCAGACATGTTTGTATTCTATGTATGTACGCTTGGAACATTGATAGCAGACAGTTTTTGCATGACCATCGTGACAGGACCATCAGACAAGGAAGAAAGACGAATAAAACATTGTCTGCAGGTCGTCCTTTGTGCGGTGTGCTAGCAGTTTGGCCGTGGTTTTAACGTATGCGCACTATGTTTTTGGGCGTGTTCGCAGAGTCCTACGTGAGCCTGGACGTGTACATGAAGCGGGGCAACCTGGGTCTGACGGAATCGAGCCACGCGGCGTACGAGTTGGTCAACATCCGGGGAACCTGTCTGACCGTCACGGCCGACGGTGAGCCACGCATGCATCCTTACGGGTGGAAGAGGTTGCAGGATACAGAACGCGCTAGGAGAGACCTCGCTCGATATATTCGTTTTATTTAATGTGATGGCACGCCTAGGTCCACCAAACCGTGAGACTGTGTGCGTCCGTCTGTCGCGGCTCGGTAGCTATGGATATGGCGCGAAAACATGACTTGGCTAAACGTTGTACGCCAATTGATTTTTAAAAAGAACTTCACTAGGAAGCGTCTTTTCGCTAAATGTAGCGGGAAAACCCGAATTCGGGTATATTTACGCTTCAATTTAACTTCCTCCACAAACTTGGCGAAAAGTGTCATCCCGCTAAACCAACCGTTAAAGGTTCCTCTGCTAAATATCGCGGAAAAACCTTAATTGCTGTATACTTATGATATATCAATCTAATTTTCTCATTAAATTTGGAGGGAAACGTTTACTTGCTATAATCAGCGTGAAAACCTAAATTTAATTTTAACTATATACCAATTAAATTTAGGAAGAATTTGCGAGAAAATAGGGTCGCGCTGAGAAAGACCGAGGGCTCCGAGCTCGACGCACGTCTAGGTAGGTGCAAAGAGTCCCAAATGCTATCGCATTTGACAGCAGCTTTGGCAGCACCCAGAAAGAATTAATTTTTAAGGGTTGCACAAAATTGAAAAACGAATGAGGAATATAATTTGACGAATTGATTTACCTATAGTCTGCAGAGGGTATAAATGTCTAAGTGAGAATTCTCGGCTACTTCACACACCATCATCATCTGAAACCAGACTGCCTTTCATTTCATTTTATTTATTTCATCTTAAGGGTCCGATAAGCATTACATAAGACGGAATCTGGGTAAATATACTGAGACACTTTGAAACGCAAAAACCAAAATAAAACACAACAGAAACATGGTAAGAATAATCGTGCACAGTGACATACACACTTAAAAAAATATAGAGTAGTACTTCGTCCTTTACTGGATCAAACTCGATGCCACTGAGAAGGGCCTCCCAAAACGATAAAAGCTGCTTTTAGTCACTCCTTTTCTGGCATTCGCCTCTTGTAGGTTGAGCTTTTGAACCTTCAAACGGAACGTTTTTGTTCCCTACCGCGGAGCCTAAAGGACGAAGTTTCCCTTTTGGGGGACCAATTGCTTTTTCTCTAGCTCCGTCGTTCCAGTGATTCGGGACTAACTTTCCTACATACAGGGATCAATGACAACAATTATTGGGAGGCACATTTCGAAATTAGGGACGAAATTTCGTCTCTTTGGAGACCATACTTTCACAATATAAGAGATGAAGCAAAAAGATAAAAGGGAGTAACTTTCTTCCCTTTGGGAAGCAGTTTCGACGCAATGAAAAATGAAGTAAAAAGCTAAAAGTAAGTATCTTCTATTCATTTGGGGATTATTTCTGGCGGTTTGAACGATAAATGAAAAAAGCAAATAGACAGTAATTTTCGTTCCTTTGGGTATAAGTTTTTTGCCCTTTTGGTGTGCCATTTCTTTTTTCGCTTTTCAGCTGAAAAGAGTAAAAGATCTCCCATGCATGGCTGCCATCTCCAGACAACTGGTGCGACTTTTCCGAAGAGTGGTCTTTGCCGAAAAGTCGTATTGTATGTCCTTTTAGAGGCACACCAACTCAAACTGATGTTTGTTAAGTATAGAAGCCTGCAAAAAACACAAAAATTATCATAAAAAAATTGCGTCTTCATTTACAAAAAAAAAAAATCCGACAACAATGTTTAGACAAATTACAAGCACTTTCAATGTACAAATAAATTATATTTTGAATTTCCGGACCACATGACTTGGCTAATAAGCAAAGATACAAATATTGTCGCCAATATCCAGAGAATGTGAAACGAAATTGAAGTTTTTTCATGCTGTTGGTCATACTGGGCAAGAAACGCTATGCCACTACTTTACACAATGAAAGATTAACGACGCAAGCTAACCAAACGCAAAGAATTGAAGCTTGTAGGGTAGTCTGTTTGATATTTCCTGCTCTTTGAGAAGACACTGATTCCTAGCAGCCCACTTCCCCGGCTCATACTTGGGCCAGTTCGGCGCAAGCTTGGGTAAGGATTGAGCCAAGTTGGCTCTAGCTCGCGCCAATCTGGCCCAAGCCTGGGCCGAGAAAGTGTGCGACTTGGGAGGTATGTTGTTAATATGTTGAGGAACAAACCCTGCAATACATGAAACAAAAGATGAAAGTAGAATCACGATTGATTACAGATTGTGCTTTCCTAACAAGCATCGCATTACCGGCAAGCAAACTATCGATGTCAGCTGAGACAGATCACAAAATAAGCACCGCTGATGAGTTCTGTATCTCAAAAGAGGTAGCTGAGAACACGAGCACAAAAGGCAAGGAGGCAGGCCTGACGCCTGTAGGTGCAGTATGGTTAACTTTGGTCAGAAACGAACAGCCCCTGCTGGTAGCATATTTAGAAAGTCTATCAGCTAACTTACTTGCAGATCACAAAGACATTAAATCACGACAGCCCATAGAAATAGTTAATGACAAGGTTCAGAATATGATTAGATCTAAAAAAATACGATGTGTGCAGGGACAACGCTCACTAGTCCTTACGCACAATGGACTGTTTTAAAATAATTATAATCTGAGCTTTATCATTCCCTAGGATCCCTCTATTTTTGGCTGTCTTCATGTTTTATATGAAAGTGAATTCACATATTTTCCTTAAAGAGTAGTAGGTTCCTAGGACACCAAATTAAATACATACAGAGTGGCTCAGGTTTTCTTGTGTTGTAGACAATGCCATTCATTTGTTGTGCCAGCAATTCCCACTATAAAATGATTTGTCCAGTGAAAAGTCATTTATTAACATGTCTCTATTCCTTTGAATATTGCTTTAAAAGTTTATTTATTGAATTTAAAACAATATGACTAATCCTGAAAAGATGCCACTGCTGTTCGAACGTTCATAAATTCAATTAACAACTAAAAAAACATTGTTTCTTTATAAATGATGGGGAGTTCCTTTCAAATCGTGTTTCACAGGTAGTACTTTGTAGGTTTTGTTTCTGTCTTTCTAACACTTGTACTTAGACGATCGTCATTGCATGTCTCATTGACCAATCCACCAATCCACTTCCCAACAATGCAACTGAAAAATAAACAAGCACGTATACACTCAAAGGTGGTAAGAAGCACTTCAAATGGAGCTCCTAGAAACCTTACAGTTATTGCAGCCAGTGTTGTACTGAAACACAATTTTATCCGTCCCTTGCAAAAGCTAAGCCTCTTGATGAAAAAAAATATATATCAGAAAATTGGTAGTTAACTTTTGCATACTAGCAATATTTCTTTACTTAGAGGTGCAAACATCGAGCTGTGTCTCCCCTAGAAGTGGTCATACTTAAAATGTACTTTATGCAAATAAAAATAAACAACAACAACAACAAACAACAACATTTCTTTACCACCCTGCATATCAAAACACAAGTTTTGGTGTGATACCACAATCTCTGCGGTGAATTGCTGCCCAGGCAGAATCTAAGGAACTGACTGCATTTCCTCAGCTTGACAATTACTGTCTTCTCGGTCTCTAGCATACATCTCTGCGTGTTGTCTGAATCTCACCTGCCACACCATAAAGGCAAAAGAACCTCTGGTACCTCTCCGGAAATGCAGGCTTTTCTATTTCCATATGACCAGAGACGAATAAGCCATTTGCAAGGATTATCCGGAACGTTAGTTGTGTTCCAATTGTGGGTTATTCCCAACGAGAAAAATTTTCTCCTTCTATTTCACACACCCACAAAAAAAGATATATTTTTAAACAGTGCCAAAAATACTTGGCAGATTTCTCTTTAAGAACAAATATATTAAGGTTTAAACGAAGTTTATTTTTGACCGACAGTTATTCATGTTGTCAAGAGCAGAGGGAAAAGAACGCTGAATTTGGCCACTATGACAAAACGCAGACATCAGACCTTATTTTTTAAGTCGAGGCATTTGGTAGTCCGGTGCTCAACAGAACTTTAGAGCAATGTTTTCACCCTAGATAAATAATTCCTCTTTTGGTTAGCTTAAAACGGGCTCAATCGAAAATGCAATAAAAGAAATGCCCCAGAAAATGACTTCAGAAAAATCACACCGATAGTGTTAATTATGACAAAGTATACATTACCTGCTTTTGTTGTGCGGTCCGTGAAATTAGGTTAACTTCTGGAAAAGATGACTGTTAGACACCAACCTCAAGCTAAGGAAACAAACATTCTCGCCTATCAGCAGCAATCTGGCCATCTTTAACTGAGACCTTGTTAACATTTCCTGCTAAAACAAAGGTGTCAGCTGTGGTAGACAAGAAAATAAGTACGGCTGAGGAGAGATGTGCTTAAAACTGATGGCGGATTGTCAAGGTAGGCCAAACACTTTTAGGTGCCGTTCCCACAGTCAGTCCCCTTTGAGACAAACATTGAACTGACCCTTTTTAATGGGTCACCAGCATAAACTCGGAGCCCGTTAGTTCGAAGCTCGGTTGACCTTAGACAAAAATAAAGTAGCACTTGCCGATAGCCGAGTAAGTTTCTAGGACACCAAACAAATTACATCATATGAGTTGTGAAGCTCCACGTTTCTTCTTGTGCGGTACACATTTTTTAAAGTTTATTTCAAAACTCTTAGGCCCAAGAGGTGTTACAGAAAGGATGGGTACAGGGTGTTCAAAAAAATGCACAAAGAAAGAGTACAACAATCAAGCAACAACACACGAGAAAACCTAACGTAGTGCAGGGTTTGGAAGGTGTTCTGTTATGGCGGCCAAGAAGAAAGAGACGTCTTCACTGGAGGCGATTGAGTGGGGAAAGCGGTTCCACTCTGAGCTCGTCTTGGGCAGGAATGAATCAAGAAGAATATTTGTGCTGCAATAAGGAATGGCAATTTTAAGCTAGTGATCAACGCGAAATGAAAAATATAAAGGCTATGAAAGAACGTTTAGGGAAAGGAGGAAGACCCGAAATTTTTCTTCGAAATTGTCATTCCGGGAACGCAAGTTTAGATTTCATTAGTGAAACTCTAGCGAGACGAAAATAGTTAGAGAGGATAAAACGCTCTGATCGATTTTGAACGGATTCTATGGCAACAATAAGAGTACGTTGAACCGGGTCCCACATGGCGGACACGTATTCGAGCTTCGGGTGAAGGAGAGTGCGTTATAAGATCAACTTGAAAGACGACGGTGCTTGAGAAAAATTGCGACCATCTACCTCTTGTGGCAGCAATTCCCTCCATATCATATATGATATGATATCATATTTATATTATCATAAAAATAGTGTGTTTCGTGAAAAGGTCTGTGATGGAAGCGGCAGTTGACCTCTTGTAGAAGTTTCTATTGCAGGCAAAACATTGGTTTGGAGCAGATGCCAATATCTGTTAGCACTTCACTTGAGAATGAACAAATGATCGCATCTCTAAATAATAATAATAATAATAATAATCTATGAGGTCATCTATGATAATAATAATGTTCCCTCTTTAATACTGAAGAAAATTACTTATTACATTTTGTGATAATGATAAGATAATGATAAATAGAGCTCAAAAGGATCACAGAAGCACTCTTATTAGAAATAAGGCTCTGGTAAGAGTAGGTTCCATTTACAATGGGTATTAAGAAATGGTTGAAAAATGACTAACAGCGCAAAACTGCAGTTAGGACAAAGCCTTTCCTCCCACTCCACTTTCCACTCGGTAGTTATATTCAGCCTGTAAATATAATTTAAGTAAAATGACAGCAAGAATCCAGCATATCCGCTGGCACGTCTATACATAAAAACGAGTTCCTAAGTTTTATGAACCTACCAAACTGAAGAATCTAAACTCATAAACTGCAAGAACTACCACACACAAATATTATCAAAGACTTGCACTTTAAAGGTGACACTGCTCTTGAGCAGCGTTGGAACCAGAGTAAATCAAAGTTCGCTGCTCTTTTGATCGACAGCTGCTCGGGAACTACCTTGACTACCATATGCATTTAAATATGGACCCGTTTTTGTTTTCTTTCTCAATCTCTCTTTTTGCTTTAATTTCTTTTCAAATTAGAGATCTACTTACAGACCTACAATCAAGACAAAGTACGGTCGGCCTGTAATAATCCTGAGCATAATCTGCGTGCATATCGCGCTAAGCCAGGCGCTCCCCCAGATCAGCCGCTGATCCTAGTACTCCGGTGCAAAGCGTTGAGCTCGACGCGCGCACGCTAGTGAGAGACTGTGAATGTTTGCGCGAGCGGCGCAAGGGCCACGATGCCCTGCAGCTTCGGCACGAAGGCATGTGGCAGACTTGATGGCCGAGTTATCTAATCAGGAGTACAAGACCCCGGTTTCGTCTTATGACACTAGCCGTCATAGTACCACTTTGCAAATTTTTCCCGCGACGCTTAGTTCCTGACGTCGTCGACATCGACTGGAACTTTAGACGATGTCGGCGTCGGCGATCAACCGGTCAATGCATCAACACGCCAGAGCGGTTGACGAGCAATCTCTATATTTCGTTTCACCTCCAGTCGACGCTACAGTCGAGGCTACGAGCCAACGGGACCAATCAAGCAGCACCAAAGCGCGACATCGTGGCACCCGTCCATCTCCCTGTATGTGTTCGTTCATCGGTTTAAACAATCAACTGCAGCGAATGTCTTGTGGCTGGCGCTTTTAGTATGCGTTCGAGCCTTTGACTGTGCTCTAACTGAAGATAATAAAAACTGCATGGTGATCAGAGATACTGTGAAATAGAATATAATAAAATTAACTTTTGGAGTTCACTAAAATCAAAAAGTGCAAACGTTAAGAGGTAGAAAAGACAGGAGCAGTGCTTGTCTGTCTTGTTCTATGACTTGTCTTTGTCTTTTGCGTTTTTTATTTTGATTTTCGTAAAATAAAATGTATTTCTGCAGTATTTTTCCTTCCACGTTTTCTAAATATTAAAAACGGCCAATAAAATTTTTTCTTTAAGTTTATCTTTACGTATCTGTGGCACAATTCTTAGCAAAAATAGAATTTTGGCGCAAGATGTAACAGACTGTCGTTCATGGCGCCATTTGGCGTGAATGGCGTGGCACTTCCATCACTGCAATTATTATTCTGCCTAGAAGTAAACGTTCTAGATTCTGCTTTAAACGTTAACTGAACAAATTTAAAAGACGATTAATCCTGAAAACAAAAGTGCCACCACTGTTTGAACAAATACAGATTCAACAGCCACTTTTTAAATACCTTGTTCCTACAAAAACAATATTAGGTTTCTTTCAAATCTGATTGCATAGGTAATGATATGAACGTTTGTTGCGGTTTATAACACTTCTGCTGTGCTGACATTCATTGCATGTTTTATTGACCAATCCATCACTCGAAGTGACCAACAATGCAACCAAAAAATTAACAAGCATGAATGAAGGTAAAGCTGTTATGTAGTATCATGTAGTAGGACGCGCTTTCTGCAAATGCCTTGCCGAGCGCTTCAAAGAGTGTAGTAGGACAGCGGTGATGAGCAGAGGTGTATGAAACAGTTTGAGTTCATTCAACAAAATGTTGTCGCACATACAGAACTACCGAACCTGCTTTCCAAAATTTAACACCTTGAATCTTTACTTAACGGCGTAACCAAAACCGGACTACTGTCACGAACCTAAGCAAGGCATTTGCAGGCCTGCTTGAAGAAAACTGGGCGACCTTGAAAATGAGTCTAGGCGGAGCAACCTGCTATTAATGCGAATAGCATTCTTTGGCTACTTCACGCACTTTTCGTCTCTGTATCTATCTATCTGGCTATCTAACCTCTTACGCCGCGGGTCGATAAATAAATAAAAAAGACCGGCGCCGGCTGGGATTCGAACCGTTGACCCTTTGATCAGCAGGCAGACGCGCTAACCACAGAGCTATGAAGGCAGTCATTCAACGCAATTCAAACGGTTGTTTATATCTTTACCATAGGACGCGCTTACAGCGCTGTCACAGCTACCGGTGCGCGCGCGTTCCATGCACGAGGGCTCATTCCGCTCTCGTGAGGCTGAGCACGGCCGCTAGCTCACCCTCTCCCGCGCTCGGGAGAGGGTGATGTAGCGGCCGTGCTCAGCCTCACGAGAGCGGAATGAGCCCTCGTGCATGGAACGCGCGCGCACCGGTAGCTGTGACAGCGCTGTAAAGCGCGTCCCATGGTAAAGATATAAACAACCGTTTAGAGTACCGTTGGTTGAGACTAGCTGAGACGCCAGAAAGTCTGGTCGGTACCATTTTGAGTGTTTGTGCGTACGGCGCGTGCTTTGCTCGCCTTCCTATGTGACACAAACGCACGTGCTGGGCTGCAGAGATCGTGCGCAGGGCTGTGAAAGTGTCAACAAATTTAGAATCGCCTCAAGAGTGGGCTGGCGTATCTAGAGTGTGCCGGCCACCTGACGAACGCGCATAACTCCGCACCGTTTGATGCTATTCGCATTAACGTAGATAATCATTCCCAAAGGATGGGTTCTGCTGATTTTTTTAATAAAAATATTAAGGTGCTGCTGGTTTGTTAACTCTGAGTGAAACGACTGTGTTTGACAAAATAGAAGTTAAACCCAAGGCTAACGAATGCGTCGATCGATTTGGCAAAAAGCAGACCTCCGCCCGACCAGTCGTTTTGAAAGCCTTCGACTCCAGAAAAAAGGCTGTTCTTTTTACTGCAAAGAACTAAAAGCAAGCAAAATATCAGTAAGTGAAAACTTCACAAAGCGCATCTAGAGTATCAAAAGGAAACTATAATAAACTGCTCGACAAGGACGCATTTAGGGTGCTGAAGTTGGCTTGCTCCACGGCAAACTATGACTCGATGACCAACTGTTTTCTTTTAATGCGAATAGCATTCTTTGGCTACTTCACGCACTTTTCGTCTATGTATCTATCTATCTGGCTATCTAACCTCTTACGCCGCGGGTCGATAAATAAATAAAAAAGACCGGCGCCGGCTGGGATTCGAACCGTTGACCCTTTGATCAGCAGGCAGACGCGCTAACCACAGAGGTATGAAGGCAGTCATTCAACGCACTTAAACGGTTGTTTATATCTTTACCATAGGACGCGCTTTACGCGCTGCTGTCACAGCTACCGGTGCGCGCGCGTTCCATTCACGAGGGGCTCATTCCGCTCTTGTGAGGCTGAGCACGGCCGCTAGCTCACCCTCTCCCGCGCTCGGGAGAGGGTGATGTAGCGGCCGTGCTCAGCCTCACGAGAGCGGAATGAGCCCTCGTGCATGGAACGCGCGCGCACTGGTAGCTGTGACAGCGCTGTATAGCGCGTCCTATGGTAAAGATATAAACAACCGTTTAGAGTACCGTTGGTTGAGACTAGCTGAGACGCCAGAAAGTCTGGTCGGTACCATTTTGAGTGTTTGTGCGTACGGCGCGTGCTTTGCTCGCCTTCCTAAGTGACACAAACGCACGTGCTGGGCTGCGGAGATCGTGCGCAGGGCTGTGAAAGTTTCAACAAATTTAGAATCGCCTCAAGAGTGGGCTGGCGTATCTAGAGTGTGCCGGCCACCTGACGAACGCGCATAACTCCGCACCGTTTGATGCTATTCCCATTAACGTAGATAATCATTCCCAAAGGATGGGTTCTGCTGATTTTTTTCTGGAATGAGAAATTTGGCACGCGGTGCCTGTGCAGTGATTGTTCCATGGTTCCATCGGTACAGCGCTCATAGCATTAGGTCCTCACCAAGCTGCAGTCCTGACAGTGTTTGCACCTACTAAACCTCCATTCTTGTGCTGTGTTAAACCAAACACTTGAACTGGAAGCTATTTTATTGGAACACGATCCTGATGTTGTGCACCTTACGGAAACATGGCTTGATGATCTAGTTACAAATTGCTGATTTGTTTTACCAACCATTGATATATTTGGTAAAGATCGCGGGTCATGGGGAGGGGAAGTCGCCGTTCTAGTTAAAAAGGGCATAAAGTGCTTTCCGATGTCTCCCATTTAAGGGCTTGTGTGTTGGTTTTGTAAAATAACATTTGCAAACTTAGTCCCTATCATGTGTGCACTATATCGTCCGCCTGGATCAGAATGGGAATATCTCGCTCCTCTTAATGGTCACTTGTGCAGATACACAAAAAGCGGAGAAATCAGGTTAATTAATGCGGGGAGATGTTAACCTTCTTTCAATAGACTAGAGCAATATGCGCAAATGAAGTGGTGCGGTTGCTGTGTCCCGCAAATGAAGTGGTGCGGTTGCTGAGCCCTCCTTGAAGTAGTATTTATCTCACAAACTCACACAAGTTGTAGGTAATGCTACTAGAAGACAGTCATTTAGAATCAGTACTTGACCTAATTTTCATAATAAAGCAACCTAATGGACTGAACTATTTATGAGAAGTAGCAGATGGCATCTGCTACTTCGCAATCCTTTCACTCCTTTCAAATCCCTTCAGCCCCCCTCAGCCCTTCAACCCTTTAGACACCGAAATAATGTGAATCATAGAATAAAATTGCAGTTTAGAACGTGGTTGGTAGTTTATTTCAAACATTGAGTTTTACATGCACGTTGTAACTAAAAAAGACGATAAATACCAACTTGTGCTATAACCAGGGCGCAAGCAGATCTAGACCAAATATATCATACAAAAAAGAAACAAACAAGTTCATTGTAGGGAAAATATCTTTCGAGATACTCACAACCAGGATACGAAACAACAACAACAAAAACAACACAGCGCATCAGTTTGGATTACGCTTCGCGCGAATAGTCGTGACAGGCCGATAAAACTTGGCGGCGTACTTACGATGAAGTGATAGCGAACTCCAAACCTAGGCGTCACAGCACAATCACAAGTCAAACCTTTAGAACAAATCAAACGAACTCGACGGCGCTTGAAACAAACATTGGTAGCTGATAGTGCCACCATGAAATGTATCAAAAAGCATGTGTGACGACCTTCGTCGCCAACGGGTTAAAACGCGTCACCGTCACCCCGGGGTTAATTTCGAACATGCAGAAATCTAAGCACTTCGTCAAAAAGATAGCAACGGAAATATAAAAAATAACACTGCTCTACATTCCGACGCATATATTCTGATCTCTCCCACAGACCCGTATCAACGATTTTGATGGGTGCCGTACTTTCACGGAAAAGATATGGACGGATCCCACAGGCCTCTCAAAAATTATGATGGGTCTTTCACACCCTTTAAAAATTCTTGAAGGGTGCGTCAAGCTTCTTTAGAAAACTTTGACGGATAACTCAGACCCTTCAAACGTTTTTGAATGGTACGCCAAAACATTTAAGAAATCCTGGTGGGCCCCATAGGCGGATTTTCAATTGGGAAGTCACGAAAAATAACAAATTTGCAAAACTATCGGCCTATCTCACTGACAAATACTAGTTGTAAAATCTCTGAACACATCATCGCCAAACACATAATAACGTTTGTTGAGAAAAATAGCCTTTTAGGACATTATCAGTATGGTTTAAGGCGAGGTCGCTCAGCAGTCACACAACTAATGGAGTGGTTCACGACCTAGTTCATGCGTCGACAAGTGGCGAAAAAATAGATAGGGTGTTATTCATCCTTTATAAGTGACATGAGCCGAATGTTTCAAGCGGGTGTTTAAATTAAATATTTTTCCGATCATATATTTATATACTAGAAAATACCCTAGTAACAAATTTTATGTTAAGAAAATTTCTATGTCTAATAAACGCCTAATGTTCAAATAAGTTCATATAAGAGCATACGAGAACCCTATAAAAACAATGTAAGAACACACCACAAGCTTATAAGAACAATATAGGATTATATAAGAACTTATAAGATACTGATAAGTTTTCTTTT
>JAZHYW010004793.1:0-11521 GCA_037355805.1 Ixodes ricinus
GGAGCTTGTTGGATGCGTTGTTTGTTGTCGTTCGTGTCGGCGATTTGATATCAGACGCGGAAGCCGTCATATGAGGCCGGTCGAAAGCGACTTCAAAGTTCAGCGTGGTGTCTGACGTAGGTATAACGTGAACAGAAGGAGGAACGGTGTGCATTTCGCTGGTGACCGACGGGGATATTGCCACGAAAGAGACAATCGGCCCTACGTTGCTCGGACCTCGGATTGATTCGGATACCGCAAGTAAATTTTAAGGCGACGTTTCTGTGCTCTCGTTGACCATCGGAATCTTCGAGGTCTGCAGTGAAGCGTGTGCAATATGTTTGGATACGCAGTTTAGCGACGGAAATTGCGTGAGTCGTGCTTGGCAGTGTGCAATCGTGGTGCCGCTTCGTTCAAATGACCGAAGGCTCACTTTGGTTGTGCGGCGCACCGGAGAGCTGCCTTCAAGTGCTTCAAGTTGGTAGTTCCTGTGCCGTGCTTTAGGTGATGCTGTGCTGCTTCCTAAATTGTTCTGGCGTAGACGTGCACTTTCACGGAGCACAGGTGTTGCAGTTGGTATTGATTCCGCTTGTCTGTCGCACGTTTCGTCGACACAAGTTTCATCAACACTCGGTACGCGAATTGCAAGCTGTATGGGCATTTCATCGCGCGTGTTACCTACCCAGTCCACCCGTTCACGCCGCTTTGCGACGACATTCTGCAGCGGCTCATTACCAGAAAAGTGGTTCCACATCCATTTCAGTTCAGTTCGTCCACGGCAGTCGCCAAACCCCGAAGGAGAGGATTTATTCGAACAGAATGCCTCTAAAACAATGCAGCTTTTTTAGTGGTCAGGATAGACTCTCTTCTGTCTGTTTTGTTATATTGTCACAGATGCTTGCTTCAGTCCTATTTTCTATCAATATTTACTATTCTGGAAAGTTCCAGGCCATGCTCAGCTATCATTGTATGTTCTGGTGGAGGTGCTGCACATTTTACCCATAGCCCTTCACTCTGTGTGGACCCTGGCGGCTCCTCAGCCGAGTTGCCCCGCGTCTTAAACGCCTGGCGAGCCGTGAACCAAGTCCTATCCCGAGCCCGGCAGAAAAACCGCAAGACGAGCGAGTACCGCAAGGACGAACCTTGGAAATGCACCACAAAGAACCTGAAATCCGAGCCAGTCGCTGCTACCAGCAAGAACCACCGGAATTCGGTCTTTTTGCCAGAAAAACCGAAGCTGACTAAGCCAACAATGACAAATCTGTAGCAGCAAACCGCGTCCGCTCCCATCATCGTTTGCATGCCCGTCGCACCTCGCACTCTGATGCCCTTTCACGCAAGGTGTATGAAGACGTCGAGAACTGGATTGAAATTTATGAACGTGTCGCCCGCCACAGTGGGTAGACGGACAACCAGCTCCCGCAGAACCTATACTTCTCATGGAAGAAACTGCCAGGCACTGGTTTGAGAACCACGAATCCTCCTTAACGTCGTGGGAAGTTTGCACGATCGAGCTGAAGTGCACGTTCATCAGCCAACATTGACCAGGGAGAGCCGAATTCCTGATTCTGTCCAGGATCCGGCCCCAACAAGAGCGTCACCGCCTTCGTGGAAGATGTTTTGGGCGTGATCGAGCACCCACGCCAACCCTGATGTTACAGAAGACAAGAAGCTAAGAATCCCATGTCCCTCATGTGAGGTACAACACCTCCAACAGCCTTGTCCGCAACCCCACGACAACAGTCGAAGGGTTCATATCACCGCGGCTTCCAACATTGAATGTACACTGCAGGCCCGAGCCTGTCGCTATCAACAACTCCCCAGCTTCTCAACGCTCGAGTCGTCCAGCTGCAACTTCGATGCCAGCCTCCCAGGCATCCGCGACATCCACGACGTTGTCCGGGAGGAGACCAGGAAGCTACTTCCTGCCATCAGTTGCCCGGCTTTTATTTTGATTGCCGAGATTGTTTCGGAACAAGTTCGACAGGCATTTCAACTGGAGACTTCGAGCAAAGCGGCATCTGACGAACCGAGCGCGACTTATGCCACAAAGTCACGATGACCGCCATCGGCTACCCGTTACTATTCAATGCCGATTCAACGAGACACCCCAACGCCGAAGCATTAATACATGCCCGAGCTTGCTGCATTGATGCAGAAAACTACCAGGAAAATTTGCGGATTAGAAGCCAGCCCTGCAGCTTCAGTGCATCAGATGTCAGTGGCCGCACATGACGTACGATTACAAGACGGCATCAGTCGGTCAAAGTTGCCACTCGACCAAACTGAACACCGACGTGCCAGGAGCATCATCCGACAACAAGCAGCACAGGTACTATGACTGAACGCCTGACACGAGACTGTCGCAGAAAGAACTCGTTATGGAACCATTTGCAAAGAACCAATAATTACGTAATCAAGTGGAAATCAACATATTTGATACACTAACCTAATAAACATATTTCCGCTCGCCTTTACGTCTTCAGAGTCTCTACACAAAGAATTGTGTTCACCGCATGTGCTGGAACTTTTGAATACACTCGCATCTCTGACCCCTCAATATTAATTATGGGACATACCAGACTGGTTGCATTGGGCTGCACTCGTTCCACTTCTACTGAACATATGGCGCATCCGAAAACCAACTCCAGTGATGTGAAAATGTTATTTATTAATTTATTCTCTCCAGGGGCTTTGGTAGACATTGCAGAGAGGATACTTAAAACTATGCACATGATAATAACATTAAAGCACACTGCTGTAACTTGTTAGTTGCAAAAACAAACACACCTCTGAGCATCTAGTTTAATGGTATGTGTTCATGCATTGTTATATAGCAGGACACTTCCAATACGTCTGACACAATAGACCCTTTGCAAAACCCCATCAAGCAACACAACTGTCGCCATTTTTTTTCGGTGCAAAGCACACGAATATACCCCAGTTCACGTCGAACGTTAATGCAGCATTCGAGTCCAATAGGCGCTCAGCCGAGTTCACAGTGATGGCGGACATAACATTCTTGTCGAACAAATGGCCAAAGTATGAAGGCCTTGGGCAATTAGAGTAATAGCTACTGTAATTTGTTCCATCACAATTTGGCAAGCGGCGAAGGCTACAGTCTTGGCGAGTCAATAGGCATGTTGGAGAGAGGCAAATGACAAGATATCGGAGTGCTCGTCAGCACAGATTTCTCACATGCCTTCACTCCGTCAATCTGATTGGCACGAGGGGGCTGTGGCGGTTGCCCTTTTCCAGGTTATGGTAATACGAAGTATAGGCAGCCCACACTTTAGAAAGAAGTCTATCGAAGAGACCGAAAGGAATGGTAGTCAACATTTTTCAACAAGACTGCTTTTCGGGCAAGGGGTGAACACAAATATGAATCATCTTGTACAGGTAACTAGAACAAGTAAATGCACTGTTGGTGAAAAAAAGTATTGCTGCAAAAAAACCTACGAAAGAGAAAATTGTGCAATTAATCTATGCGTACACCAAAAATAGCAAGTCGAATAGCATTGAAGCAGGTGTCTGCAACGATTTATTCATCCCCCCACTCAATAAAAACGTCATCCTCGCTGCTGAAAATAAGTGTGCAATTCGCACTCACAAAAAAAGGAAGAAAAGCGATCGAATGTAGAATCGTCGATTAGCACAAAAGGTTAAAGATCGCAGGAGCTTCCTCGCTAAAAGTTTCTATGGTTATTCGGTGACGCAGGGCTGAAACAACTTCCCTAAGTCCTCACGTGACGTATACATTTCGCTTCGATTCTCAGACGTTCAAACGAAGCTAGAAAAATGCGAATATATTATTCTAGGAGTTATATCGTAAAATTGTTTATAAGTACAAAACGTAAAGATCGCAGGAGCTTCCTCGCTAAAAGTTGGCTGTGATTATGCAGTTACCTAGGGCTGAAACGAATTCCCCTAGGCCCTACGTCCGATGTATACATATCGCGTCAATTCTCAGACATTCCAACGTTCAAACAAAGCTAAGAGAAAGCGAAAATTGCATGCTAAAAGCACTCAAAGTTCTATCGACCCTCGAACACATCCGGGAATCGGAGCACCGGTACGGCGACACGGCTGATGCTGTCTCGCAGGTGTTAATATCCAGATGATACAGGGCGATCTTGCGGAAAAAGGTAATAAAGTCTCATTTCTTCATATTTTCACATTATACCTGCGTCAGCGAGCACGAAGAAGATCGAAGTCGTCGGAAAGCAGGTACACATCGCGGCTACCGCGCACCGAACAAACTCGCATTCCCCAGCTCTGGGCGCTGCCATCTTACCGGTGACGTCACGGCTCTTGTGAGGTCACGTGACGTGTGGTCACTTTTGCGTACAAAATGGCGGCAACCGGGGGGTGCCACTTCCGAACTTCCGGTTTATCACTCTAAGCCCTCTACCTCGTTGGGTGGCGCCAACTTCTTGTTACCCTTTCCCAGATCCTCTCCCACCGCCATTTCTTCCCACTTCTTATTTCGCTAAACGTAAACAACGTTGAGTTTCTGTAGTTTCGACACTCCGGCAACACTGTGAAGCCACTTCCGTTTCCGTTCATAAGAGGAGTCGGAGGCTCAGCGGGATGGCGGTCGTCGTGGCTGTCGCTTTCTTTATTCGGGTGTTTCATATTTTGAAGTTGCGCACATGAAGTGTGCGTTGCTTTTATCGAAACGCGGGTTCCCGCGACAAAATGGAACGCAGCAGACCGGCATTGAACGCCGAAACCTCGCCGTCGGAACGAGAGCGGTGAGCGCTCCTTAGCCCTAACGAGGATTAGCGGCGTAGTCCGAGCGCACGACTGGCGAGTGTGACAAAATGGTCGACGAAAACAGCGGAGGTTGCCATGGTAACGAGGTAGGCAACACTGGTTTGTCGGCAACAGGTATCACAAACGTTGTCGCCACCCTAAACAGCGGAGCGGCGGAAACATGTAGGCACCCTAGGTTTGTCCTGTCCTCTCAGGTTTAAAACCATGTTGACCTCACTGGTGATGTGCCCTTTGCCTAACAGCATATAAGCCGTTCATTCCTAAGCTGACAGTGCGGTGGAAGCTACGTGCTCGTTGGAACCGTTGCAGGCCTATCTGTCACCACGTAACCACGCTCTCGTTCACACACAGCGTAGAGGAAAGGACGGGCAGGCGATCGAAGGAAGGTGGGTGATCGGTTCTGATGAGCTCGTAGTTCCCACCGCACTGTCAGCTTAGGGATGAACAAAGTATCGTCGTCATGACGCGACACCGTGAATGTCTTGCCTGGAGTTCACAATGCAACATAATTTGTCCCTTTTCTTTAGGCTTGCAAACAAACTTTCTCATGTGGGACAAGGTATTTTCAAAAGTAATGAGTGATTTTTTCGATATTACTGCCTAGAAGTAATTTTTTACTTTACTCAACTACCAGCCTAGAAAAGTAGTTAATTACAATACTCATTACCACAGGCCTTCGAGGACGCTCAAAGGGACGAGGCGAAGAGAAGAGGAATTCGAATCCTGACGTCAGATGTCTCAGTCGACCTCGTCGGCCGTGTTCAATCGCGCACTTTTTTGAAAAGCTACGGATATCCGTTAGAGATATCGCTGTATGAGTGATGTTTCTGGGTTGTGAGGCGTCCCACTAATCGCTCTAGCCTTGTTTTGTTAATTCCAAATTTGGTTCAGTATCGCTTTAAACACTCCGGAACACATAGTTTTTTATGAGGTGTCAAAAATTATGGGTCGAGTGTTTGGTTAACGGCCTGTGAACAGAAGGTTAGCAGAGGTCAGCTTAATTGAAAGTTAATGAGTTGTTTCCTTTTATACAATACAACCTTTTTTTTAAATTTGTGCTCACATGTTTAGAGTTGCCGCGCAGTGAAGTCGGGTCAAAATCGTCTGAATTGTTTTTTCTCTATAGAGTCCGAGAATTTTTCTGTTTCCGTAGTGTTGAAGTGATCTGTCTACATGAGCTTATAATCTATATACTTCGCAATAACAAGACACAAAACTAGTGGCCATAAACCGCGTCTGAAGCTGTTGCTTTCTTTTTATTTATAAATTTTTACGTTACAGGTCGCCTGGAAAGAATCTTCTCTCATACATTGTGACCTTGTTCCTTATCTCCATCACCATGTTCGGGGTCGGTGGCGGTGTTTACTTCGCTTTCATCAAAAAAGGTAAAAAAAAAAAAGCTCCGCACTTTAAAAAAAAGAAATGGCACACACATTAATTTCTGCACTATATATTAAAATGTCAGTGATACTTGTGTAACCAAACAGAATTTGAGACAGTGCAGCGTGTTCTTAAAAATTCGTAGTTTGTTTTATTCTTTCTGTTGGCAGTCTTTGTTACCAACACGCTGTTCAGTTAATGCAAAAAGTCATATATCTGAAAAAAAAAATTGTCTCTTTCCGCTTGAATGAATATGAAGTAATAAGCTTATTTCATATTTCTATGTTTCTATTGCATATAACCAAATATTACCGAGCACTATAGAGCAGTCTAACCAAATTAAATAATTACAATGCCACCTATGATATATAATTTATGGATTCATAACTGTTGTACGGGATGTGCCGTTGAAAGACTATAGCTGAGATGTGCAGTACGATATATCACGAACAGTTAATCTGTGCCTTGAAGAACTCTCAATGATAAAATCTCTACGAGACGTCAGACAGGATTAATTTGAGAAGCGTGATTTTGACAAGGAAGAAAATTTAGGTGGAACTGTGATGTAAGTTATGAGGCGGGAATCGCAATTTGAACTTCGACGACTTATTTCAGCTATGCAAGCAGAATATGCTGCTCTCTCACCATTCCCATAGTTTTCGGATTTTTGAACTTTCGTGTGGCAGATGCGACTCCCCATGATAGTACAGTAATAAACACGATTTGCTAATTTCGCACACAGCTTACAAAGAGACAAAACAAATTAAGCATAAGAAAGGTAAAATACTGTATTAGGATGAACTTCATTTTTTTCTCTAGGTGATATGCACTGAAAAAAAAACCCGGTAAACTTTGAAAAAAAAACACATTCACAAAAATATTTTTAAATAAAAAGGTATGCGCATTAAATAAAAAAATACATAGAACGCCAAACCCCATGTATAATGTGTCTGTGTGGATTGGCTTTTAGATATCGAGCTTGCTAAAATATAAATTCAATTTTTTTAAAGACATGGAACGTTGCCTTTTAGCTTATATCATTGATGCATTCGTGTACGTTTTACCTCATGCCGGTATGGCGTCAGGAAAAAAATTTGTGCTACCGCTCTTTTTTACGTATAATAAACAGAGAAAATTTTTTTTAAAAAACGTGGTATCTTAGTAGAAACAATTGAGGTGCGCATTATGTCCAAGTGTTGTTTTGACGCTCACAACGCTCCGCGCCCATATGCTAAAAGTTGTTATCGTTATCAGAGGTTTTCAGATGTATACTTTCAATGGTTTAACGTCGGTTTTAGTATTCATTCATTGTGTATACATTAAATTGCCAGAGAAATCAAGATGTTGCTCAAAAGTTGCATTCATTCACTAGCTAACCGGTGTCTAAGATTCAAAATGAATTTTGGAAAACAGATTCTACCACCTGCCCCGCGATGTTTTTTTTTCTGTTTTTTTTTTCGAGGGTTTTTACATTAAAAGGTGCAAAACGCACAAAACCTTCTTTTAGAGATCCTGGGATTATTGAATAACCTTAAATCTATTGCGGATTCAAGAGGCAACTAGTATGCTTGCATGCGTCGTCGATTTACACTGAAATTTCAGCCTACAATCTTCAGGGCACCTAGATTGGGCATTTACGCGTACTTTTTAAAATATCACGGCAGTGACGTATTGGCGTCTGAATGGTGGACAATCGCCTCCACTAATCAGCCGCCAATACGTCACTTCCGTGGCCTTTTAAAACGTACACGTAAATGTCCAACCCAGGTGCCCAGGCGATTCTTACCGCATTTTTTGTCAATTTAGATTTCGGACGAATAAAAATAGCCAGGGCGTGTCAAGCAAAGCGGCTATCGGTTTCCAAAGATTTACTGTACAAAATAACAAAACTGGTGTAACTTCCTTTTTTTTTGTACGAGTGCGTTTTGAACACAGAATGTTTTATATGGCTGGCACCTAACGATATCCGGTTAGGTGCCGGAAGCGAAGTGGACAGGCCGACCGCCTGTCGAACACTGACGCAGCGCTCGTCTCCTCACTGATTGGACACCCGTGCCAGGCGAACTTCTTCCCCGAGCGCCTCTGTGTTGCTTCCGGCGGGGGTCAAACATTCACGTGTTCGCAGTCATACAGCGGCGCCGTGCTCCGTGAAATTAGCGCGCTCCGGGCTTCCCCCATAGAAAGGGCGCAGGAGAAAGCGGCAGAAAGAAGAGAGAAAAGAAAGCAGACGCTCTCTTTGCCGTAAGTTTGGTTCTCTTTGGCAGCGGGCTGCGGTGGCGCGCCAGGGTCGGCGCTGCCGCATTCCAGTTGTTCTGTTTTACGCACACACGCTCCGTCTACTGCGTCTCACACTCCAACAGGCTCTGAGAAAGTCCCATTTACACCGCAACCGCGAAAGATGGCAGCCACAACAAGTAAAGCATCCACGGAGCGCTCACGCGCTTACCTGGCACGACCCAGGGCACAGGGCCGTTTCGCGCCATCCAGTCTTCATATGTGTACACAGTTTCTCCGCAGTAACACATCACATTCTGTGTTACCGCCACGCTGGTATTTTAATGTTTGCCTCTCATTGTTCCAGACGCAGTTCAAGACGATTCTACAGGTAAGATGAAGGAGTCCACTATACAGTACGCATTACTGTGAGCAGGCATTGCGGTTCTTCTTTTGGTATCCAGTTTCCAAATCCAAACGCAAAATATTGGCATAGTCACAAAAACGCAAAATATTGGCATAGCCTAGCACAGTGGTTCTCAACTATTGATGTTTCGCGGACCCCCTGTGGATTGTCGGGGATGATGGAGGGCCCCAGTCGTGGTGAGGGGAAGGGAAAGGTATAGGTTTATTTATTATAATGATTTAATAAGTAGATATAAATAAGGGCTAGTGTGAAGCAGACTTCTCTCATTGACATACACACGAAAAAACTCGCCGGAAAGTTGGAACATTTCTTCTCAATCTGAAAAAAGACAACTTTTATTGTTGGGTCTGACTGATGAAACAGGGCTTCACGGACCCCTAAAATGCCTTCGCGGACCCCAAAGGGTCACGCGGATTCCTATTTGTGAACCACTGACCTAGCACTATATATAATATTTCTTTCAAGCAGATACACGAGTTCAGCTCCAAATATACAAATTGTCATGCGATCTTGCTTTGCAGAAACCATTTCTCCTCGCAAGAACTGTAAGTTTGTGAGTTACAGTGCACTAAATACATTTATATCAACAGTCAACAAATGCAAAATACCTGTGTCACGTGACACTAAGAGACACCACAACACAAACCTTCGTACTAGGTTTGAAATACAGAATGTTTAATTCTAATTCGAACATATTTTTTTATAGGGGTGAGAGTTAGACGAGTTCTCTTTTCACCATATATTTATAAGGCTCGGCAGACATTAACTGAGGTGATAATCGTCACGGTAAGTTGACTAATAACTAAAATCGCTTAACTTTTTCATTATTGGTTTTAGGAATAATGTTGAAATTGCAGCATTGACGGAAATTAGTATTAGAGGTCAGACCAATTAGAAGAAATTGCGAGAAGGTAAGGGATTTTTATTAGATATATGAATCGCTCAACGTTCGTGTTTTTTTGTCCGATTTCAAGATTTCGCTCAAAGAGAGCTTCGCAAGCCCTGCACACAATGACGTTTGGAAGACTGACGTCGTCCTTTCAGTCATATCGTCACTATCTCGGCAGCGTGTCCTTGGTGGGTGCGCCGACGACAAAAGTGACCAGATGTCCTAAACGGCTACGTCAGTCTTCCAAGCGTCCTAGTGGGCGGGACTTGATGCGCTCTCTTTTTGCGCGAAATATTTAAATCGAGCGAAAAAGCTTGAAATATAATCGATTAATAATTTCTAAACCATAACCTTTTCGCAAATCCTTGAAATTGTCTGGCCTCTGATAGTAATTCCCGTCAATATTGATATTCCAACATGACCTCTAAAACCCATAGTTAAAGAAGGTAATTAACAAAATTTAGTTAATTAGTCAACTTGGCATGCCAATTATCCCTTCATCTATTGTCCGCCGAGCACGATAAAACCTTGTTAAAGACGGCACTCGTCTTTCACCTCCTTAACAAAAACAAAATTGTTCGAATAAAAAATAAAACGCTCTGTGTAACCAAGAGACCAAGTATAAAGACATCGCGGAATAGTTGTAAGTTGGGCAAGTTGGTATGATGACATAGTAAACAAAACAGCGCACAAAAAAAAAACATGCACCAAAAAAATTAGTCGTTAGTTGTTAATACAGCAGGAGTTTAGTCTGCCAGAACATGGCGACATTCTTACCCACTGTAGATAAGCAATTTAGAAAGTGCAGTACGACTGCTAGCCTAGGGCCTTCAACGTGCAAATTGTTGTTGTTGTGTATGTTTATACAGCCGGAAGTTAGTCTGCCTCGGAGGGCGTCTGGTGTCTCAGCTGTAGATGAGCAATTTAGCCAGTGCAGTACAACCGCTAGCCTGGGGTCTTTAACGTGCACCACGCAGTAGTGATGCACGAACGCACGCCGGTACGATGCTCATCCAGATCGAAACGGGCAGGGGTGGGGCTCGAGCCCAGGATCCCTGGGTTCTGCAGCGCGAGCTTCGCTCCACGCCCGTCGAGCTGGGTGTGCGCTTTAGCCCACTCGGCCACCGATCCCCCTCTTTAACGTGCACCATGCACAATACACAAGCGCTGACTCGCAACTGATTTTATACGCAAAAGGTAGGAAAAGAAGACGTTCTGAAAGACACGCAGGGCACGCAGTGCGCGTCACACGCGACACAACACCATTTAATATACAATGTCTTTGCCCTATAAGCCGATCTAAAAACAAGGCTTCGGTTTGAAGCAGTGTCACTGATGGGTGACTAATGCAGCAATCTCCCAAGCTGTTAATAAAATGCGCTTCCGAGATTTCGCGAGTCGTCTTGTCTCGATATGTGCCTTTAAGAATCGGAGAACACGAGCAGGAATTGCAATGTACATGAAGATGACCGCCCACCGTCAACGAACGATCATGCTCGAGAAGGCGATCGTTGAGGCACCGTCCAGTTTGGCCCACATAGCTTCTACCACACGTTAGTAGGAGTTTGTACACAAACGCCAATTGAACACGACACATAATTGTGGCTCTGGCGTTTATGGCTCTTGACTTTTTAAAGGTTTTCCGCTATCGAGCGAACCTTTGAACAGATTTGCGCCATTCTTTTTGGAGCTGAAAACACCACAGGTTTATCGTATACCTTTCGGCCGCTCTTTTTAAATTATTGCGAGGTTTTGTGCATGTACGGTACAGCTACCTTTCGTTTCTGTTGATCTCTCGGTTTCTTTCACTGAATCCCTTTAGTCTTACGTACCAAGGCCCCCACCACCTCGTTTAA
>JAZHYW010004794.1:0-52153 GCA_037355805.1 Ixodes ricinus
CTTTCCTGTTCTTTCAAATACTGCAAAAGCCGCGATTTCTTCATTTGAACGAAACTCGAGTTCATTCGAAAGTCGCCGTGCTGGTTAGTTCCGCCGCACTGGCGCGATAAACACATATTCTTTGGTGCGGGAAAAACAAAACACAAAAATCTGCTTTTCGGCGATGCATAGAATCTTTCTGTCGTAGCGTAAGCTCAGTAAACATGTTTTTGTTTTTTTTTGCAGTTGGTTTGTGACGCACGAGTTTAACGGCAGGTTGCGACGACAAGCTGTATTTGACATCTCTACTAGCGGAGTTGGCATTTCGCTGACTGGAAGGAGAACCTCATCGACGCGGCATTTAGAAACAGCCACAATTCATGACATTCCTGCGTAGACAAAACAGTCGTCAGAATGGGTATCATCTTTGCATAAAAATCAAAACAAAATAACAATGGTGATCAATACACAAAACAATGACACTCACACAGATGCGTCAGCTCAAAGTGTACCAAAATAATACTTCACTCGGCGATCAAAATTTTGATTTGTTTGTACTTTCTTTATTATATGTCGGGGCAAGGAGTGCCAATTTTATAGAACAAGCCGCAACGGAGAGTAGCGAAATTGCCTCGTTTGTTAGATGAGCGAATTTTTGTGAGGATGATTATATATGTCTGAAAAACAAAAAAAATTGCGTCGAGGGGAAACTAATGCCCGCCGCTTTTCGAGAGAGACATTAAAGCATTTATCCTCGTCACTGAACGCTGAACGCGAGGTGAAAAACCTCTACACTTCATTTCAGCTCAAGTCACCAGACGCAACCGCCGCTTACAGGCTCATGCGGAACGGAAGTTCGTCTGCTTTTTGCACAGGGGTTGTGATGACGTCAGAACGACGCCGAGCTCTTATTGGCTGATTGAACAAACTTGTGGGCAGACCTCAAGGCAGCTAGCATTGATGTCTACCCACTATCTTTTCAATCAGAGCCAATCAGAGCACGGCGTCGTTTTGACGTCATCGTAACAAGAAGCAGGCAGACGATTTGCTCTCCGCCTAGGTAATGTCACAGATCAAGCGGCGTCAAAAAACGCAAGTCACTGGGACTTTTTTTCTGTTTATGATTGGTTCTGCGATGATATAGATCAAAGATATGACGAACGCCATGATGGGGCACTTCTTTCGATGCTGTCTTATCGGTCCTATCAGCTCGTACAGTATAAATAGCAAACCTGATACTCTAATAAAGGTAGATTTTCTTTTTGTTTTTGTGCCGCTCGTGCATGGTGAAGCGTCTGTTAAGAAACGCTGGGCGTGTCGATTCCGGAGTACCTTATTGGCGTTCTTCCACAGCCGGGTAAGATTACATCATTAGCCGATAAAAATGCGCTAGAAGGGATCCCACACAAATCAGACGCGTCAACATAACGAGCCGTGCCCAGCATTTATTAAGTTGTCGGTTACTATAATAAATGAGTTTCTGGAGGTGCTAGAAGACAAAGTCCGATTGCTAAACCCAAATGATTGACTTTTTTTTGTTTATATATTGTAATCAATATAATCGTAAAAATATACGCTATAAAAAACAGATTCTTAAAACTTTTTTTTTTTTACCTCTTTGAAGGCGGCACGGTTGATTGTAGGGTTGCGATTGGTTGCGCATTTAATTGTTGACACAAATATGAATTTGGTTTTACCGACTTCGATAAGGTATACGTGCCACCGTCCTATACACTATAAAGGGATCATTTGCATTAAAAAAAAAAAAAAAAGAAACGAAGCCAAGAGCCCTCCACAAAGCCCTGGGGTACAACAGACCTCATATCTGCGCTCTTTGATAGGAGGGCCAGAAATTGCAATAAATTGCGCCATATTCGTAAGAAATTCTGGAATCCATATTATGAATCAGGATTCTATATCTATCTTTTAGAGGTCTTGTAATAACCGCTTGTGAGGTCGTAGTTAAATGGTTTTCACGCCTAAGGAATAATGTAGGTTCGTTGTTGAGACGAAAACGTTTCCTCAAAATCCATCACTGGTTCAAGAAGTTTTGTTTCGCATGGTCGCTGTCTTCTAAAGTCATGTTGACTTAAAAATAAAATAATACTTTAATTTAAAAATGACTTGTGCATCAGGTTGCCACCGCATGGTACCATGAAATGCGGTTGAGAGAGGACCTGAGCACCCGATTCCCTAAAATATCTGCTTCTAAACACTTGGCAGCGTTTTATCAAAAAGCTTAAAGCTGCTCGGAGCATTCCTCGCTATTTATTCAGAAAAAGCAGTGGGTGAAATGGCGAGACTAATGAGTCTTATATACCATAAGTTTTAATTCGAAAAATTATTTGGCAAGCATCCCCAGAAATTTGTGCCATATTATGATCGGCGCCATCTCTTAGCGGGTTATGGCAACGCTGCCAAGAAGCCCATGTATTTAATATACAAATGTGGCCCTGACACCAAAATGTTACGCTTTGAACAATTTGCCATGCTACCACTCTATTCTATCATATACCAGTATTCGCGTATCAAACTTTCAAGATGGTGACGTGCAAACTGCAGTTTCCACAGTCGAATGAACTTTTGATGTATTGCCACTGCGGATGATATCCGATTTAATCGGAGCGTAACAGTTTATTCATGGGTGTGAAAGACTCATTATGATTGTATAACTTAAACAAAATCCATCCCCAATATTATGGCAAATTCTTTAGCGCCTAAGTGCCTGCCTATATCTGTAGAAAAATATATTTCGGAGGCATCTCACGCAAAATGTTTGAAAAACAGTGAAGTTCAAACGAGCACAGGTTAAAAATACAACAAAATGCAAGATTTGCCACACGACTGTAGTAGACCACAATAATCGATATTGTGCTAAATACATTTAGTTTTTTCTTAAAATTATTTTTTTTGGGTTCCTGAGATTAATTTGCCCAAAAATGTGGATTTGTTCTCGTTCGGACGTTTACGATCATTACCAGTATTCTGCTACATTGACATAAATAAACTAGCAAATAAAAACAGCTGTTTTATATAACAATAATCTAAAAAAAATTAAAAATTTCAGAATATTTTTGTTAATTATTAATGTTATGTGATTATAACAGAGTGACTTATTTTGTAAGGAATGGGAGCACTGCGGTGAATAAACGATTTATGAGAAGATGGCTGTTCCTGCAAACGTAACATTAACGTGTCAAGAGTAATATTTAGGCAGGTACTAAACGCTTATATTAAAGTAATTATCCCAATCACCCAGCACACGTACAGTAAAACAACAACAACAACAACAACACTTGGGAGTAGAGCGTTTTGAAATATTTGACTTGATATCACATTCCCTGGAAAGGTCAGAAGCCCATTTTTTTTTTAATAGCACCGACTGGTAGTCGGCGGTCTTAAATTTTATATTTTGTCGCCAGTTGAGAACTCGGTCGATCCAAAATCGTTTCCCGAAAGGCCCGGGTGCCCAGATTCGAAATGATCGAGGAATGTCTGAAAATAGTCGAACAATGTCCATTTCAAGACGAGTTTACTCAAAGATGGCTAATTTTAAAGAATTTTCCAGAGCAGCACCTCTTAATCAAAAGCCATAAATCGGCTTTTTTCGTCACCAGTAAAGAACTCGGCCGACCTCAAAAGCGTTCCTGGATCAGGCGCGGGTTCCCGAATTACAAGAGATGAACGAATGCGTCAAAACGTCCGAACCATCCCAACTTTGAGAACGGTTTTCTTAGAATGACTCATTTTTAGGTATTTGCCATTGCACCGAGGACGTGCTCGAGGGCTTTACATCGTATATTCCGTCTTTTGTTGTACACTGCGTTGTCCTCAAAAAGTTCAATGGCGACGGGCGGGTGCCCAAATTTCAAAAGATGAGCGAATCCGTAAAAACAGCCGTACCATCCCCACTTTGAGACCGCTTTTGTGGTTCTCGATTTTCTGCAAGTTTCTAATTTAAACAATATGTTTATGTTTATTAATAAAAATGTTTCAACAACTAAACACGATGAAATACAGCCTCAGTAAGCACGGACGAAGAACCAGACACGAAGATGACACGACCACTGCTGACTCGCAACTGAAGTTTATTCAATGAAAAGGAAACTAAGGAAACGTAAGCGGATTACAAGCACACACAGATTAAAACTCACGTCTACCATGCAACTAGAGGCCGCAGAGATATCGCCTTACAAATTTTCAGTCATGTTTGATCGAAGGTACGCTATCTCCTCAAATAACGCCACCGAAGGCTCACTGACATATCTGTCCCCCCAACGAAGAAATAAAGAATGCTTCCATTATTTCTCGAGTCATTCTGTCTCGCTGTCTCGGTGTCTACCCAACAATAACCACGTCACCGAAGAAGGGGAGACACGAACAGTCATTGCGATGTAGCGGTAGGAGTCCCCCGATAATAGCTAACACCTCCTAGATAACGAAGCAGTAGTGCTGAATGAGCGTCATCAGAGAAGGCCAACGCTGGGCATAGATTGGACACGACGATTGCGTCAACGTTCGGCTCAAACTTGACTCGAAGCTGTGCGCTGACGCAGCACTCGTTTCAGCCAATCTGTGTCCAGCGTTGGCCTTCGCTGGTGACGCAAAAATGTCAGCACTACGGACTTGTCTTCTAGGCGGTGTTGCTGTAGCCCTAAAGGAGCAACCGTGCTCTCTTCACATTTCATTGAAACACCTTCATGTCTGGCCCCATATAAAATATTCCACATGACAGGGGTATTTGGTTTTTATAATTATCATTATTATTTTAATTAATTAAACATATCATTTTAATAATTTATTTATTTTAAATTTTAAATTTTATAATTAAATGTCTTAATTATTTATTACATTTAACGTGACGATTGTCCCCCTTTACAATGTCCCACTGACCGTATAACGTATGCGGTTATACTGCATTAGTGTAGCCTTAACGGATGTTTAAAAGCGATGTGAAAAGCCCGAAAAAATATATATACTCCGTATACACGATATATATGTACTAAATTTCACATTGGGGTACATTCGAACGTGGTCCAAATGACGCGTAAGCGATAGTTTCGATACTTATTTTCAGCTGAAGTCAAGGCGCAGCTGACGTGTACGAGTTAACCGGAGCAGTCAAGAAGCGTCAAAAGCGAAAGTCACTGAGCCTTTTCTGCTTAGGATTTGTTCAGCCATGATAGAACACGTACAGAAACATGACGAACACCATGACGGTGCGCTTTTGACAGCTGTCTGATCGGTCCCATCAGCTCGTACCGTCGGCTGCGTCTGGACTTAAAGGTGACAACTAAAGTATAGAGGCGATATTGCCGCGTGTCGTGGCGGAGTTGGCAACGTCCTTGAGACCATCGGTGGCGGTTCTAATATCGAAAACAAATACAGATGAAAGTACGCGATCGGCTGGTGACTATAGACCTTTGCGAAAATCTCCCTCTGCGCGCTGCCATCTTTGTCTGCTGGACTGTGGAACGCCTTTTGAGCATACGCTGTTGCTCTATTATTTGCGGTCGGTGTGTCAGACGCTGCGCGTGCGTTCACAGCTCAGTGACTCGGCATTTTTTGCCCGGGTGATAAGCAATGCGAATGTCTCATAGGCCTATCAGTTTACTGACGGTAGATGATGAAATCGTTCGCAAAGATACTGACTAAGCGCCTCGAGTGTGCGCTGCGAACAATCGTCGGAGAACATCAAACATACGGGTTGAAAGGACGGCAATTGGCTCTAATCTACATAATATGCGAATGATACCCGAAACGGCGAACTCGATGCAAAACAGCTGATAGCTGTAATGCAGGTCAATCTAAAGAAGGCGTTCGAGAAGGTATCACACTCCTTTTCATTTTTAATCTTGGGGCCCTGCGAGTGTGGGCTAACGACTTCTGGGCTATGTTAAAATACGCTACAAAGATATAGCTCGCTTTTATATATAACGGATGCAAATCTTCTTCATATCACTGCCTCCTTCAGTTAAACAGGGTTGTCCGATGTCGCCTGCTTTATTCGCATTGTACCTCGAGCCTCTTTGCAAGGCAATTCTACACGACCAAAATATACGGAGAGCCGAGCAAGCTGTCATCCATCAAGGTACTAAAGCTCATGCCAATGACGTGAGCATCGTGTGTTCATCAAGGCCAGAATTGCGACTTGATTTCAGGCACATAGAAGAGTTTTGCAGCGTGTCAGATGCTGAAATGAATGTAACAAAAGTCAACAAGTTTAGGGCCATGGCCGTCTAAGCCTGACTTGTCCATCGGTGTCTAATGGATTGCCTCACTGTCAAACTACTTAGGAATCAACTTGGATCTAACGAAGCTATCTAGGGAAGGCGGTGTGAGGCTAGAAGCCGTTAGAGGCAAAGCTGCCGAGGGGCAAGGAAGAAATGTCTCTCTTTAAACCGAAGCTATGTTTGTAACACGGTGCCCTTTTCCTGTGCATGGTACTCCACACAGGTTGTGCCTTGCCAGAGCAGGGAAGTACAAAAAAATAAGAAAAAGAAACGTATTTGCGCAACCTTTGTTTGGAATTCTTGTTTCGAAAGAGCAAGACGCACTGACCTCTTTCTTAGTCCGTATAAACGTGGTTAAGGGCTGTTCAATGTGGACATTAAGCTGAAAGTGCAAAGGTTTACGCTTTTCGGAGATAGGAAAAATATGATGTCCGCTCCGGCATTGCAGGCCGTAGGGCGGTGATACCTTTCCTCGTGGCTTAATACATGTACGACGCAGCAAAGAAGGCACTAATCTTGCGTTTTTACAAAAACATAGCGGAAGTGGTGAAGTTTATTGAAAGCAGATTTTCTAAAAAAGTACCTAAGCAAGGTGGAAAAAAAAGCGTTTATATTGGGACAGAATTGACTTGGTGATGCCAGCACCCCTCTACCGGTCGGGCTTTGCGGGAGCGGACGGATTTGATTTATTTTGGCGTTTACAGAGGTAACCCTGGTCGGCAGTTAGGATATGAAAGATTTTTTTCCAGGTTTTACATGGAAGTGCTACCAGTTAAAATATGGGAGGAGAAATACAGTTCTTTCCTCCCATGGTGCCCGAACTGTGCCAGTTGTTTTTTCGCGAAAACGTCGCAGCATACTTTTTTTTATATTCAAATGCCGAATTGTTTTGGGCGCAATTACGCGCAGAAAGCAGAATTGATCTGTACCCAACGTGGCACGCCCAAAAGTTCCTAGATGTCGGCAAGCAAGAAAACACCCTAAGCCGCGAAATATTTACTCCAAATGGACTGCATGCAATATGAAATTCACGCACTGATCGCAGGTTGGTAGGAGAGGGAGGGAAACCCGCATGATGATTCGTGGTTGAGGGCGTTCACTACGTTAGCTCCTTAAGTGAAGGCGATAAAGATCCCTGAAAGTGACTTCTAGGAAACTCTGAAGTCACGAGTAACATAACGCGCTGCCCAGATATGAAGCCATCACAAATGACGTGTTCTGCAGCATTTGCAATGTTTTCTCTACCTCAGTCAATTCTGTTGTGAATTGCATCTAAGAGATTAATCTGCTGTTACTGCAGTAGAATTGTCGCATTTTACATGGACTAGTCGGAAGATGCCGACTACCCAGTTCTTACACTGTACATACATTCCTTTCATGCCATAAAAAAAGGAGTTCGCAACGCATGCGGCTATCACACAGAGGAATGGGGTTCAAATCTCGCTCGAACCCCGGGTCCGTATTGTATTAATTTTGCACTCTTAAGAAATTCCACCCCATTCTCGGACAAGTTCGGGAACGTTCTGAAGAAGAACACTTGATGCTATCATCGAGTGTTCTTCTTCAGAACGTTCCTGAACTTGCCGCGTGATGAAAGTAGAGATTACGCGCTGCTTCAGGTCAGTTACCCTTCCGTTGCCAACGCAAGATGCATGCCACCTTTTCCTTTTTAAGTTAGTAGGCAGAAGTTTGCCCTAATTAAACGTTTATTTCTCGTTCTAAATTCATCTGCTCTTTTCACTGGTGGAAAGGCATAGGCGCGGGCACATGGCTTTTAGATTTGCTTTTTCCTTCCGCGAGTGCTCGTAAAAAGAAGGCAAATCTGAAAGGCAAGCGCTTGCGTCTGTGCCATTGCCTTGCTGCACGCAACTCCCGAGACAGAGCATATATACATTCATCTTCACGGCGTAAAAACGCATGAACTTCCATCAAAAATATTTACCTTCTAATATTATGTGTCGGTAATTCTGACCTTTGTATGTCTTCGTCAAGTTATTATTTTTACATATTTTATCTTAGTAATCTGAGTGTTCTTCTTGTTACTAAGTGTCTGAATGTCCGGTGTGCCAGCACCAAGACGAATGGTTCTTCCTGAACACCTAATACGATTCATTGATTGATTCATCGCTTATTACTATTATTATTATTATTATTATTATTATTAGCTATAGCTATGCCCCTTAGCTATAGCTATCGCGATTCAAATGTTGCCCCTTCTTTTTCTATTTTATTTTCGGTTTCAGTTGCTTATGTTGTCACATTCTTTTGGACTCGCGTTTGTAAGTGTTAATTTTATTTACATTGCTACGTTCATTTATATATTGCTTTTGTATGCTGTAATCTTTTTTTTTCTCGTAATTAGTACTCTGTGCTAGAATCGGGAAAGGGAGAGGGGGAGGGGCGGGGAAGGGGCTGGGGCGGGGAAGGGGGGGGGGGAGAGTTTTATTGTCTTTGACTTCTCATTTTGAAGGTAATGTCTTTACCTTATCACTTAAGCGGACTTTTTTCATTTTTTTAGGGTGTCATCCCACAAGCCCTTGCTGGCTTTGATGTGCCCGCAAACATATCCTCTTTTAATAGTCCCACTGAGTCAATAAAATGTATGTATGTATGTATGTATTATTATTATTATTATTATTATTATTATTATTATTATTATTATTATTATTATTATTATTATTATTATTATTATTATTATTATTATTATTACAACAACTAGAGCTTGGCGTTCTGAAGTCCTTGCGCGCTCTCGTCTTCCTCTCCTTCTCAGTCCCTTGGCGTATATTGTCATATAAACAGATTCGCTTATTCGAGGTATTTAACCCTCCAAAATTCTTTTCGATAGGCAACGTACAGGGCTCATGGGTGAACGTGTCGATAAAAACAATTTTTTTTGACACAAATAACACAGAACACACAGGCGAGCTAAAAACCTTTACTTTTTTTTTAAAGGTGGTTGAAGTGATGGTATTCAAGTGTTTTTCTATCCACGCGATGCGTCAGAAGTTGGCTCAAACTGTTGTCGTTGTAAAAGCCTAAGCTACCGGAGGCAGGATCTATGTTTCAGTGAGCAGTAAGGAACGTAGATACTCCAGATGTCGGTTGTCCAGCTTGAGGGCTTGAGATGGGAGGGACAACCGTGGTGTAAAGATTACACCATAAAAAAAAGAACTGTTTGTTTATTTGTTTGCAAAACACGGACACAGTTAACCACGGCGTGCCTATGTGGAGCGGAAGTTCGTCTGCTACTTTGGCAGGCGTTGTAGTGACGTCAGAATGCCGCCGAGCTCTGATTGGCTTTAATCGAAGGATAGTGGGTAGACCTCAAGGAAGCCTGCTTTGAGGTCTACCCACTATCCTTCATTCAGAACCAATCAGAATTCGGCGTTCTGATGTGACCACAACCCCTTCAAAAGAAGCAGACGAACTTCCGCTCCGCATAGGATCCTGCAGCGAATGTCGAAGCTACAAACAAGACAAAACGAAATGCAATATGGGCAGGGGCAATGAGTACGACGTAAGACTCGCTAATTCACTCTACGCATACTGCTTCTTTTTTGTGCGTGTGTCTACTCGTGTTGCGAGCTTTTTCACTCGCTGGGATTCCCCTGTTTTCCTCCGCGATTTGCCGTGTCTGTGTTCTGCACGAAAGTGAACTCGGAGACTTTCTTCTTTCTTAAAGTGTAGGTCGGCTGGTTTCGTATCTTTCAAGGGGTTCCAGGACGGACTCTGTTTCACTTTAAGTTGCTACCGCAGGCAACGCTACTAGTCTCCGATGGCGCCAATAGAGTGTTTTATAGGAACCGTGATTGCAGATCCGATACGGTACGTTGGGGCCCCCGGTACGAACTGCGCATGCGCTACCGCAGAAGGCATAGGTGTAGTTCATACCAGAGGGCCCACCATACCGCATCGGATGTGCAAAAGCGATTCCCTCAAACTCTTTAATCATGCAGTGCCAAAAGCGTATCGTCATGGCACTTGATCGTCGTCGGTGTTGGTTCTGGTATCACCGATTAAAGCAACAAATCAAACACAATTAATGCGACGTGCTCTTCTTTCTTTTTTCTGCGCGTGACTTGCGTTTACGACACGAGATCGGATCCCACCACGTATAATTTCCATTTGGACTATAGTATAAGCTTAATTTGATTGGTGTGTTCTGTCGTGAATGCCGAAACTATAGATTTCGTGAAAAAAATATATATATAGTTTCCACTTCTGGATTTACTTTTCCACAGATGTCTTCATACACCCTTCCGAGACAGATATTTACTGTGGAAAATGAATAAGCCCGTACATTTATTGACAGTCGGTATACATAAACTAGACAATGTAAACATAATGATCTCGGTTTCTTGATGGAGGATTCCGCAGATTTGAGATTTCTAAACAATAGTATCGTGAGGGCGGTCCACAGCTTCACACGATATGCGTGGGACTCTGAAATAGCGAAATAAAGTAAAAAAAAAATGGCGTGACTACAAATATAGTACAAAGGTGGAAGATGGAAGAAAAAAAAACTTATCTTAGTTCTATTGGTTGTTAGACTGCTACAATCGTTTTCTTTCTTTCTTTTTTCTTCCTAGGAATACTGTTTGTTTTACAAATTAAGCAAACAAATATATGTTGGGTAATTTAATATGCTAAGAACACAAAAAATAACCTAACCTAAAATTAAAAAAAAATATATATAGGTCAGATGTTTGGCAAAAATGGAACATCGTCCACGTTTATTTTTTTTTTTTATTGTGACGGAGATTGAAATACAATCCCGCACACCTGCGGTCGACGAACTCGCGAGACATAAATAGGACAAAAGTGCAACGTAACTGAAATCCACAGTTGTCGACGACATCCAGGGCTTCGAACCCACAGCCGAGAGGGCAACGAGCTAATATACCAAACACGTTTGGTCCACTTTGATACATGCTATTAACAATGCCGCCGTTGCGGCATATGATCACATAACCGGCCTCGTTCTTATTTTAGCGAAACATGAGTCAATAGCTAACACAATTTTACGCATTATAGGCACAAGTAGTGTTTGTTACACGGCACGTTGACTGATGAGCCCTCAACGCCAGCTGAGGGAGGAGAGGATGGGCTAAACAACAACTTCCACTCGGGCGCAGTGTGCCTGTTTCATGATCTCAACGAGCGGGTACACACCCAAAGAGAGCAGTCACCCGACACCGAGCTTAAAGCTTATTGTCAAGCCAATGTGTAACCCACATCCTGGCAGCACAGCACAGCGCAGCACAACATACGAACCGAGTATCGGTACATCAAAACAAGTGGGGCTTGTTTTGATCAGCTCGCGTCGCTCTCACATCGAGGCCAATGATCTCAGGAGAGGCATTATACTCTCTCGCTTGAATACACTCGCAACTTTACGTCTCAATGGTAACCTGACGTAATCAAAAACGAATCGCACAAAACGCAAAGTCTATGCTTCGTGAAACACAAGCAAACTAGAGACACTGACGCCTTTTTTCGAATGACAGGATTCCAGTAGGCGTTTGTTGTCGTCTGCCGTGCTTTGACTGCGCATGCCCGGCCGAGGCCCACGACGAGGCGTCGAAGCGCTATCGGACTTAGCAAGCGCGTCCTGGGGGCTGAACAGCTCAATGACCTCCCTGCCGTTCCCATCTTGCTGGTGACTGTAATACATAGGGATGATGAGTCAAAGTTTCACTTCCGTCGCTAAATTTCAAATACAATGGCTGGCTCTTTGTTTGTTTGTTCAGTCTTGGATTGATGGATGGATGGATGGTAATGGCTATACCCTTTGTAATGGCTGGCAGCTTGCTCCATCTAGCCTAACATTCCGTTATTCATTTATTTTAAATTTGTATAAATTTCGTTTTAACACAACCCTTCCCCCTTTTAAAATGTTTACATTGCTTATTTTTATCTGTTTTGTCACCATGATGTACCCGGGTTGCCAGCGGTGCCGAGCCACTTATGCCGAATTCAACTCGCGAGTGGAATACTAGGACTGCGTCTTGACTCTGACTTCGCTCGTAACAACTGAACGACACCAACCCTCTAGCAAATAACTAATAAACAAATTGCACCTTATTGTTCGCTTTTGCCAATGGACGAGGAGGAAGAGTAAAGGGAACCTCATAAGTTCAGTGTTCGCAAAATCAAGCCCGTGATATAAATAGAAACGCCATTTCTGTTTTGGGCTTTGTGGAACGTGCTATGCTAAATACAAATCAACCAAATTAAAAAAAAAATAGTTTGTAAGCGCGGGTTACGCGACATTGCAATATTAGCGAGCATTCACGGTCCCTTTTCGATTTACCTACCAGTTGGCGTCTGTCGGCAATTGAGTAAAACGTAACATAGCCGGCAGAAAACAACAGCAACAAACAAACAAACAACAACAAAACAACAAAAACGATCACCAGAACATCGTCGAAGCTTACAGGTTTCCGTCATCAATCGACTGCACGCGAGTGAAGGTAAGCAACCCTCTACAATGCCAGCCTTGAGTTACTGGTATAAGTCAAGGCAGAGCAGTTGACGAACCACAAATAGTTTGTTCTTTTATTTCGACGAAGTATAGTTCTCAGAATAAATACCTCACATTCATCTGCGGCGTATGTACATGTTGCGGGGATTATTTATGTAGCTACGTTTAGTCTATAGCTGAGAACGCAACTAAAAAAAAGCTACGTTCCGACCAAGACTAGAAATATATAAAAATTATTTAAACATATTCGTTAAAAAAAGAAGAAAAAAATTATGGGGTAAATGAGAGTTGTACGTTTTAAAATTCAAATTTAGAGACAGTTTCTCTACGTCAATTTAAAGATGCGGGAGTTTTCGGGCCGCAATTGTATATCGCGATGTTTAATTAAAACAAATCTACTTGACTCATACTTAAAAGCACCGAAAAAAAAAGGAAAAAAAAACTTTGTAGTTTTCCCTTGTCTCGAGGCTTTATAAGTATGTCCGTTCACCAGGTAGTTAGCGATATTACGCTTATTTTTTTCTACTTGACTATTTGCTGATAGTGCTAATACAACCAAAATTGAAACTTGTTCAACTGGCCAGACAGTACTAAAACAATGAATCAATGTCGTCAAATTTTTTTGAAAAGGTTAGAAGTTACATAATAAAAATAATATTTGAGTAAATTTTAAACTTCCACAAACCAGATAGTTGCTTTCGAAGTTGCTTAGGGTAATGTAACTTTTATAGTAACAAAACATGACAGAGGTCTTTGTCCGTTAAATTTAAAATGTTGTTATCATAGAAATGACAGAGGATATACGGGCAAGCTGGTGTACCTTCAACATCCTAGAAACCCAACACCAGGGGCAAAAAGAGGGACGGCACTCACAACGTCCCTGCTTTTGTCCCATGGTCTCGGGTTTTCAAGATGTTGTCGTTCAGAGACATTTTTGTGCTGTCTTCCGACGGGGAATAGCTATATGACTTTCTAAAATGTTTGTTTTAGGAAAGCAATTCTTACATTTCAATAAAACCTAAGTGTTCCCTCAAAAAAAAAAAAAGGAATTTTAAGAAGGGCATGAAGTTTGGAAAGGAAACAGGAGGTAGAGTATATGAGAGTACGCACGGCATACCTTTCAGGCAATATTCCCAGTACATAGTTTCTCATTTATAAAAAAAAGCAACAGGACTGCGTACTGTTTTTCCCCACTACTGCAATGATCTCAAATGAGACCGCAGTAGGTGCAAATAAATAAAATATACTAGAGTTATTACGCTTCCTTCCAACACCTATTTCCCTAATCTTTCAAGCTCTGGGACATCAGTATAACTTACAATTATTCGCAGTATCACCTTTGTATTTCCTTTGTAGATACACATCATGCGTATATTATCGTACTTAAATAATGAATGGAGATCGCGTGATTAGATACCTAATTCAAGTTTTTATATCGCCCCCCCCAAAAAAAAAAAAAGAAAACTCAGTCAGCCATTTAGAATAAAAGAAAGGAAGAAACGTTAAATTTGCGGGCTATACTCCGTTTCATATTAGTCCTACTGCAGCCAACTCTACGATTCGATGCCAAAAGTGCATGGACATGGCGCTAATCGTATTTGTGCGTTTGCTGTTACAGGATAAACCAATCACACAGAAGAAGAAAAAAAGGCGCAGGATCACGCCGCATTCAGTGTTCGTGATTGGTTTAGACGTGGATGGCAAACAAACAGAGGCGACTAGCGCCGCGATGGTGCAGTCTCGGAACTGCTTGATTAGCTCCAACAAATTGTAGCGTCGGCTGCAGTCGAACTTAGTACGATGCAGAGAATAGTCATTTTAACGCCCAAAGGCCTGCTTAGAACTAGAGTGGAGAACTCGCCACGAGCGGAAACCGCGGCTGCAGTCCCAGTCCTCCTCCTAGAGAAAGGACGAAGACACTGTCCATCGTTTCTGTAGTGGAAATAAAGGCGACGGCAAACTGTCTGTACTTAACTAGCTCGTTTGCATCCCTGCATTAACTGGTAACGCAGGCGTGGTGCCTCTTTTCGTGTTTTTCTGTCTTTTAATCTTTATTGAATTCCTGCAACCTCAAGATGCACGCGTTGTTCGCTTTGTGTCAACTTGGTCACCGTGCTGCGGAACTGGAGTCTGATGCGAGTTTCTTCAGTCTTGCGCTTCGAAAACGTTGCGTGGGTAGGTTTCGACCTTGGGTTTTGACACCGTCAAACCTCCACTAGTGGTTCAAATAAGGAATTCTCAAGTCATACAGGAATGGTGTCCGAGACTAGCTCAAGTTCGTGTGTGAGCTCTCTACCAAACTCGGGGTTGTTAGTCCATGGCTAAAACTTCGTGTCAACATTGGTTTTCGAACCCTGGATCTTGCTGAAACAAGAATCGTATCTTCGTCTCTGGGCCGCAAAGAGGATTCATCTACCGCAACCCTAACGGACGACTGCTTCAAGGAGCGAGCATCATGAAACTGTCGCCGGTGGACATGAAATGGAAAAGGAACTAATTTGCAATCTCTGTCATGTGACGCCGTCTAAATCTGTCATTCGTGTGTTGGAAAATGGGCCTAAGCTCTGTTTAAGCATAAGTCACTCGAGAGTGTATATTGTGGATACAATTAATGAATTGGAGTAGAAAATCCTGTCTAATGACAAACGGTCAACTTTTATTGATCGGTCTGTGAAACGGTTGAATAATGTGTGGACAGTTCGTATAGATCTGAGAGTAGAGCTTTCGGAGCCGTTCAGAGGGTGAGAGACTGGATAGCTCTGGTGTAGTGTTGCTGCAAACAGATAAGTCGAGGAAGTTCGGCGTCCTTCACGTTCCGATTTTCAAAGAGAAGGTAGACTCCGCTGTCGGTTCTCTTTTCCAGCCCTTTGGAGGCTCTCTAAAAGCAAGCCGTTTAGCAGTTACGAAAACATTGAAGGACTGTGGCCTTCCGTTTCTGGTAAACACTATAAGAAGCGCGAAAGAAAGTTTACTGTAAAGTTCTCACTGAACGGACCACAAGGTTGATTTGCCTTTGAGAATGGTGGTTAATGAGGATGGCTCCTGGCAAAAGGTTGTTTCTCAGTTTATTCAGAAAGGTTTGGTGTGTATTGACACGTCTAGCACACTTTCGTTGTGGAATGCCGACCAGTTGCTAACTGAGACTGAGAGTCAGCCTTTCCATTGTAAGTCGATTGGGATTTTTTCTCTGGATATTAAGGATCTGTTTTATTCTTTGGGTCAGCATATTTTTCTTTAGCGCTTAAGGAAATTTTTGAACTGAATTTGATGCGGTTTCAGTCGGAATCAGGCATTGACATCAATAGCTTTTTAAATCTTGTCGAGTCTTATTTGGGGTCTACTGTGACAAAAGTTCAAGTTATTTCTGCAAAAAAGTGGGATTTGCAAAGGCTCTAGAGTAGCACCTGTTCTGTCAGAAGTCTGCCTTCGAAGTTATCGACATGGAGGGAACAGTACTTGTTCGCAGGGGGTGTAGCACAATTGTCCCCGTGCAGAATCCCTGTCACAAAAGCCCCGCGTCATTAGGCCCACGTTTCGGTAACCCCGCGTTGAATTAGCCCGTCCCGTATTTCCCCCGTGCACGAAGAGGGTAGGACGGGGGTCCCCACTGCGCCCGTCCTACCTTTTTCGTGCTTCAACCAGCATTGTTCCATGTCTTCACCTAATCCGTTGAGCATCTACAACGTGTACTTTAAGTGAAAGAAACAACAAAATAAGGTTAGCTTGAACCGCAGAAAAAGTTAGAATGATGTAGGTACAAATGGCCAATTGCATAAATCCGCATAACCAGTAACGCACTCCGCTGTCAAAAAGTATACTCAGACGCAAAATTAGACTTTTATCTAACTGGATGGATAGAACTATTTTTAGAAGTACGTACGAATGGGAAATGGTGTTGGGGGCTGCACGTAATAGTAAGGTGCATGAGCTGCGGGTTAATAGTTTTTACAAAACCCACTTTGCAAAAACTTTGAATCCGCGTGTGCTTCTAAGCTGACGAAAGCTTTGGTTCAATACTTATTCATAAAAAGATATGTGACTTTAAAAGTTTTGCCGGTGACCGATATTTTCTGTTTGATCTCACTTATAACGTCCCAAGACGGGAATATGTCCAGCGCACACCTTAATGCAGTTATTCCTTACTGGAGTCCCGGGTACGGCATGATTACGTTACACAAGCTCGCGTGCTCACTTACTGTCTCTTAGTATGAAGCAGAAATCTCCACCTCCACGCTGATGACCCGGCCGCCTGACACGGGGGAGGATTCGCGTCTTGGGCTGTCTGAATCTAGGGCGTCTGAAAGCGGGGCACAAAGGTGGGGGGGGGGGGGTTGCCGTGGGGCATTTGACACGGGGCTTTTGACATCGGGTGCTTTCATGCACCACCCGTTCGCAGGTCTGTGGACGATATTTTGGTGTGTTTTCTTGATTCGTCTGCTGGTGAAAGGATCAAGGAAGGTCTTTTACAAGCGGCCGCAGAGTTGACTTTTTCAGTAGAAGATGCTCATGGTGGCAGGTTGCAGTTTTTGGGTATTTGTTTTGTAGTTGAGGGTAGCTTTTGTGGGGAATTCGGTAAGGCAGATTCGAAGCCATTGCTTTCTAGGTTCTGTTGTCGTTCTAAAATTGTAAAGCAGGGAGCAGCCAAGTTTGTACTAATGAACTCACTCAAGTTTTCTTGATCTGACTGTTTGGATGCCGGTTTAGAAAAGCAGCTCCATAGATAGCTCTTCGCTGACTATATAGCAGGGAGTTCGTGTCTTCGGTCATCCATCGTTTACTGACAAATTCTAACCTACCAAAAGATGTCGGAATAGAGAGGAGTAGGCTTGTTTGTTTGCCTTATTTTCATGACGTCTCCCATAACTTTAAGGCGTCAGTGGGGAACTTTGGTGCGGCAGTTGTTTTTAAAACCCGATTTTCAGCTCAACCGGCTTACGTCTTTTTCGTTACAGAAGTCTGGTTTTAACAAAAATCATAAAGACACTTCGGTGAATTGCGATCTTGTACAAGATCGCTGTACAAGATCCCTGTAAAATGTGGCTTTTGCTATGTAGGCCAGACGGCTAGGTGTCTTAATGACAGGTCAACTGAACACAAACGAGCGGTGAAAAACAAGCCAGAGGGTTCAAAATTGGCGAATCATCTTTCTTCCTGCAGCAGTTGTGTCGTTGTATGGGAAAATACTGAAGTGCCCCGCAGGTAAAAGGATTGTTACAAACGTTTAGTAAAAGAGTCGATGATTGAATGGCACTCCAATTGTTTTAGCAACATGTCCTTGCTTTAGGCCAGGGGTCGGCAATCTCTCCGCTGCAGTGGGCCAAATCACCTCGAAATGAAGACGGAGTGGGCCGGATGAAAAACTAGGGAGGGGGGGGGCAATCAGCTTCCTAACGTGAATGATTTGACGTACAGTGAACTGCTACTCCCTGTGCGTTGTATCTTCAAGCCTCTTGGGGCCCAGGTTCCGCCTCCATCATTTTCAACGGCACACAGTCTTTATTCAAACATTCAAAGACCTAACGAAACTAAAATTCGTCAGTCCAATTGCTCTTTGTAATGATGGCCTACAAGATTTATGCTAAAATTATGATTAGTGGCTTGACCAGCATCTTCAGAGTCAGCCTCTAAGCTTCTCAAATACATCACTTTGGTGCACGAACTGTAGATAGGTGATACATGCGTACAATGAACGTGCATAAAAACTAACCCCGGGTGTGCTGTTTCAGAACATACACCTCCGATTACACAATGTTTGCAACCAACCGTATATTCATTGCGACATTAGTCCTCCAGAGTATATTTGTGTGTGTGTGTGTGTGGGGGGGGGGGGTTTGGGGGGTGGGGTGGGGGTGCTTTCAGGTCGCGTGCCAGGGGCCGTATTATATTGACTCGCGGGCCGGATACGGGCCGCCGGCTGCCGACCCCGGCTCTAGGTGATAGCATGAAGACGTTTCTCAATCTATAACCGTTTTGTTTCACTTCACTCTTGTTGCTTAGTGGTCGTCGGGTTTTCACCTTGACTGTGTTCTCAGTTGATATCTGTATCAAGGTGCAATCTACCAAAGCTTTGTTGCGGAGTCTTCATGATTTGGTTGCGTGAGGTCAACGTTCTCCTCGTTCCTTCTTTTTTATTTTTTGGGGGGAGGGGAGCTGTGGGTTGGGGTGTCGATTTGTGGTTCCGTTAGTATTCTGGTGACCTAAGGTTGCCCTCTTTCGTTTTGTTGCTTAGTGGTCATTCGGTTGTCCACATTGACTATGGTCTCAGTTGTTCTTATACGTATCACAGTCAAATCTACCTCTTCTATACTCCGTTTTACCTTACGTCCGAGCGCAGCGGATGCTACGAGCCATCGGAGCCAATCCAAGGCCGTGTGAGTGTCACGTGACCTTGAAGAGGGGGCACAGTGACGCGCGGAAAGCGTATCCCGGGGTACATCCACAGAGCGGGGTTGACTAGGATAGCTCGAGCGTCCGCTGCGTCCAGACATAAGGTGAAACGGGGTCGATGTGTGTCTTTAGACACGTGTATCCTGGTTTTGGTATGCGTTACATCAAAAATTTGTCATCAGTGTCTTCTTTCGTCTCTTCGGGTTCTTTGTTTTGGTTGTCTATATAAGGTTGTGTTTTGTGAAATAAACCACAGCTGTGTTTGGAGATTCATGTTGTCCTATCATTTTTACCCACTCTCCAGGGTTAAAAAAAATGTCAATTCCAAAATAAGAATTTTTTAAGGCGAAAGCATTACTTGTCCCCCATTGCGCGAAAAAGCGGTGTTGCTGTGCCCGAAAGATGGCCATAAAAATACGTCATCCAGCACGCGCCGCTCAATCGCATGCTCAAGGACAACGCCGTCCTTGGCGTCGTCCTTGAGGTCGCCCTAGAGGTCGTCCTAGACGGCGTCCTCTAGGCGTCGTCCTTAAAGTCGTCATAGAGGTCGTCTGAGACGTCGTCCTCTAGGTGTCGTCCTAAGAGTCGTCCTCTAGGCGTCGTTCTTGACGTCGTCCTAGACATTGTTCTCTAGGCGTCGTTCTCGACGTCGTCCTAAACGTCATCCTTGAGGTCGTCCTAGAAGTCGTCCAAGACATCGTTCTTGACGTCGTTCTTGAGGTAGTTCCTTAGGAGTCGTTTTCAACGTCATCCTAGGCGTCATCTTCTAGGCGTCGTTCTCGACGTCGTCCAAGACGTCATCCTTAAGGTCGTCCTAGAGGTCGTTCTTGACGTCCTTGACGACGACCTAGAGGTCGTTCTAGACGCCGCATTTAACGTCGATCTCTAAAATGTCGTCCTATTCGTCGTTCTAAACTTTAGTAGGTGTACAAACATTACTCCGAAAAGTATTATTACTCGAAAACATTTCTCCTTCGGGAGTATACACGAACTCATCTCTGTTACGTCACGGCGCGGTGGTGGCGCGTCAGGCACACTTCCGGTCTGGGGCTGTGGGCGGAAATCCCCATGTGAGACATCTATATCCTGCGTTGTTTTGAAAGTAACCAGAAAAAAACCTGTTTTCTCGTCAAAACGCCGCGACTGGGGCTGTACCAAAAGAGTCGAGAAGGTTTGAAGAGCAGTTTTCACGTGCCCGGTTCGTCCGAGAATCTGGATATGTGCCGTGAAAATGGAAAACCCAAACGCCGTCGGACCACGATTGCTTGGGCGGGCAGCACTTTGGGTTGAATTCACGGATACTTGGGGTCATCAGATTTACTTGTTTTGTTCCAACATGAACGCCGGGCAACCGTCAATATGTACGCACCACCGGCGGAATACGTTCAGTGCGTCTTCAAGTTCAAACGGCCACCTGATCGTTGAACTGTCGTCTGCTCTTTCAAACGTTTCTGCTTGTCGTCTGCTCTTTTAGACGACACCGGCCCGTAAACCAAACGTGGGCCCGGTACTTGCGATAATAAGTAAGTGCAGGCCTCATAAGGCATAAGTTTGAAGGTTGGTAAGCGGGCTCGATATAAACAGTATATACAAGAGATGTTGATCATTGTTACCAGTGGCCATCACCAACTTGTTATGCCTGATTCACATGGTCCAATTCTGCTTGAGATTCTCAGTATCTACGTCGACCATCTCAGATACGGTTCCCGCTTTTGCAGCCCGAGCGACGTCACGACTGAAAATTGCGAGCGAAATCTCATCATGCGAATCAGGCTTTAGCGTACAGTGTGCTCAAGATTCCGAGTCAGAACATTCATCGCGTCAAAACATCCATCGAGTCAAAACATCCATTCGTTGATGTTTTGTCGTTGACGTTTTGTCTCGATGGATGTTCTGACTCGATGGATGTTTTGACTCCATGGATGTTTAGACTCGGATGGATGTTCTGACTCGATGGATGTGTTCGAGCTGTGGACAGCCTTTACGATTTTATTATCTCATTGAGACTTTGTCAGTTATTTAGGCTATTCAATAATCGTGCGTTTTTATATGTATTCTGTGATTCCGATTTCTTCTATCTTCCTCTATGGTGTTACTTACTTTTTTGTTTATTTTCTGTTTTGTAAGATCATTGCTGTTGTTTTCCTTGATCCCTGCTTGAACCACTCATGGTCTGTCGTTTTTATTAATAGATAAATGAACAAAATATTAAAGATAATATCGTGAGGGGCATGTAAACGGAGCGAAATAATTTTTCTTTTGTTTTATCACTGTATTAGGAGGTGTACGCTCGTCAGTGACCCTATGGATTTTTTGTAGCTTAATGGAGCGTAAAATAAAACAGTTTTTTGGTGGTCCACTCCGTATTAAAATTAGGAAGGACCCGACGGCGCAGTGGCACTGGCTGTCGAAAGCGGCGAGCGGTAATGTTACGTGATCACGCGACGTGGTTTAAGATTGGAATTTACTTGCATTGCCGGTAAAATCTGCTGCTTTGCCGTCTCGGGTAGCGTTTTATTTGCTGCGTTTATTAAAACACGAAAATAAATTTAATAAAACAAATAAAACACGAAAACGAGGGACCCAACATCCAGGACACTGACCAAGGTGGTTGATCAAGTGTATCCCCGAAACTGGCACTTGGCAAAATTCGCAACCTCAAAAAAAAAAAAAAAAAAATATATATATATATATATATATATATATATATATATATACATTTTTTTTAATATTAATGTTTTTAATTAGGTGGAACTTTTGACTCAGGTGGACGTTTCGACTCTGATGGATGTTTTGACTCTGATGGATGTTCTGACTCGTTGGATGTTCTGAGTCTGGTGTCACGTGACCTCTTGGATATTTGACTCAATGGTTGTTCTGACCCAATGGATGTTCTGGCCATAAGCGTGGGCTCAACTCTTAAACATAACGCGGGAGCGGTGGCCGAAACTGATATGAGAGCTGTCTTGCGGTTAAATCAATGATGCGGCCGAGAATAAGGCGGCTCTTGCTCTTCTTGCGATTGTCGCCACTCCCCGATACAATTATCGCATGGCCTCCTCGTTTCTTTCTTTATCACCCAGGCTTTAAATTTTTACTTGTTTGTTTTGTTGTTTTTATTTTAGTCTCACTACGACATCTCAGTGACCTTGCAGTTTCTCTGATAAAGGCCACCTTCTTTAACCAACGAAAAGCAAAATCAGAGAGCTACCTTTTTTTCTTTTTTCGCCGAGTTACGCAGCGGGGATTGTTTCGGAGCTGGGGGTGAAACTCCAGAAAACAACAGCGGCATAAGCTGCCAGAGTGAGCCGGCAGGTGAGGCATGCAGTCTCTCTGGCCACCGCTCCCTTCGTTATGTTTAACAGTTGAGCACACTTTACATTCTGCGGCGTCCACGCGGAATGAATCGCCGCACGTCACATTATTCACGCGAAGTTTTGCGGTGTAACGAGCCTCGGTAATTTCGCTGACGCCGCTCAAGTAGTCGGACACTGTCAGGAAGACGTAGACTCAACAATTCGAACGCGAAAAAGGGCAGGGGGACTCACACCGACGCCAATAACATCGCATTTCAATGGTTTGTTTATGGGCGACGGCGAGCTTCTTGCCCACATCCCCATCGCGCATGCGCGGCGCCGGTGGCGTCCGCTAGGAGCGCTCCGGTTTGTTTGTAAACATGAGTTGGAGTATAATGCTTTCGCCTTCCTACACGTAAGCAGTCTTGAGTGTCGTGTTGGAAATTTTCTTTTTCCGCTTTATTTCTGTACATTGCGCAGATGAAGTTCGGCGCACGCGCATGAGCTCAAACAGCCGAGATTTAAACGGTGACCAGCTCTACAACTCCTACCGCAAGGGTCAAAGACATTTCCGCGAGAAAAGGTGCTCTGTTATAGAAGCTAGTTTCCGTGTGAGTGTACTTTCGTACGCTCATCCGGTTGGAATAGTCTTTTTTGTTTTATATGTTGCTGGTCGGCTATCATTTTTTGATTACTCATTTACAAGAGCTATTGTGGTTTCTGTGCTGCCATATTTGTGATTCTTTCTTTTGCGGCTGCTTATGTAGCAAGTGGCGCTGTCCTATAGCAAGCGACCTCCCTTGTCGCTTTGTGTTCCATCTCCGAGACAGTTTTGTATTGGCCAAAAATCTCGAAATAAACAGTACACAATATGTTCTTATGCGAAAGTGTTTAGGGCAAGCCAGTGGCGGTAACCGACTGTCCGGCCGACACTTTCATGTAAGTACATTGTCTGTCTTCGGCACGGCTTTTCGGCGTTGCTCAGAGACACATTGCACTTTTCGTTACTATATTGTTCAACGTCCGTCACTGCTCAACAATATCGGTCACGGGGTCCCCGAGGGCTGTAGGGCCGTTCGTCGAATCACTATTCGGCACACGTCAGCTGGTAGCAGGGCTATTCGTCACATAGGGCAATTCGTCATAGGGCAGTTCGTCCCTATGACAATTCGTCAAACTATTAACAAATATATTTCTTCTTTCTGTAAAATTTCTGATGTTTATAGAGGATAATTATTCGAAGTGAGTATAATTACCAGCGACCCGCTTCCTTGATTTAATTTTTTTCGCGACACAAGAAATTAGTTTTTTACTAATTTATAATATCTTATCTTGTTTCTAATATCTATGTCTTGTCCACCACAATCTTGGTACCTCTCTCAGTCACTAATGGAAAAAATGAATGGCAAATTTCTAGGCCATTGTGGGGTGTTACGGGAAACGTTTCGGTCATACATGCGCAGTCTGCGTCGGTGTCCCGGATGCGCAGTATGTGTCTGTGTCGCGCATGCGCAGTCTCTCTGCGTTGTGCACGTGGACGAGTTACATTTTTTCCGAGTCGCGCACATGTCATCTGCGTCGCGCACGCAGAGTCTGTGTCGCGCACGTGGACGAGCTTCATTCTCACCGTGTCGCTGTGGCTCCGTGCGAATGGCGGTGTATGAAAATCCATCACAGAGTAGCGTCTCTCCACGTTTCTCTCCCCTCTTTCTGTCTGGATGACTTCCATGGAGACTTCAAAGATAGGCGCGCGAAACCAGACCTTTCATAGCAGTCTGCTGACTCATGAACGAGCCATTAAAGTCACATTTCAAGATACCCAATACCTAAGCAAACAGTGCTGAAATAAAAAAAAAAAAAGAAACGGGAGGGTACGGGACTTAAAAGGAAAGAAAAAACTAAACACTCTAACCAGGACATACACAGAAGCTGAATAACAAAAGCGACCGAATGCTAAAAAGTTAGTGCGCGGCCAACAAGATCGTCAAACATTAGGGAGCTTTCGCAGATGGTTTTCGCCGTCCCACAACGCTCTCCGCAACCCGCTACGATACCGGAACTCTACCGTCACTGGCCATCGGCACGCAGGCGCAGTAGCGGCTTCTTCGTTACGGAGTGCTTAGGGGAAGGGGAAACACGGTCTACGAAAACTCCTTATTATCTACGGTTTTTCGACAAGTTGTCTCAGTGAACGAACTCTCTATGACGAATCGCCCTATGTGACGAATTGCCCTGCTACGAGTTGCCCTATTACGAATTGTCTTTCGACGAACGGGCCCGTATACCATCCCAGAGGCGGGCTGAAGTTGTCGGAGTCATGATGTCTCCACTCGTCGACAACGCAGTGCTTGCTATTCTTAAACCACAGTTACCGACAGCTTAAAAAGATGCAAAGCGTGGCCTATGGTGGGCTTGCTTTGTGATTGGATCTTTGGTGTTCTTCTCGGCTAAGGCCCGAATCTCATTGGCTGTGGAGCAACGACACACGAGGATCGCGACACCCTGCGTTTCTCAAACTGGCAGCGACTATAAATAAAAGGTGCGCTTGGTGCTCCTTCCGGGTAGCGGCATTTATTCGAGCGCCGACTGCGTGTCGGTGCAGATTCCAAAGAACGAAAATGGCGACGCACATCGGCGGAATAAACCGAAAGGCGCCAATTTGTGCCTCCGGAACAGTGCCTCGTCGTGCTTGTTGGTTGTCGTTACCCGCAATAAAGAAAGAATATAGGGACTTTAGGTACATGAGCCAAGGTGGCTCTTTTCGTGTTCAAGAGAATAATTCGAGATGACTTGAATTTTGCGTGCTTTCAAATTCACTCGTGCTAACAATGATTGAACTATAAAGAGTCAAACAACTATAGTTCAGGTGACTTCTGGCAATGAGACCGCATCAAATGGGAATATAGGTTTACTTTTTGCGTCGGAATCGTAGCAGGAGACAGGAAGACCCTGAATGTACGCGTCATGCTTTTTCTTGTTCATCAAAACGTACAATAAAACGGTCCAACCGGATGTCCTCTTGACACACCAAAACATGTCAATTTTTTTTCGCCGTGAAATGTTTTGTACAGGTGTTGGTGCGATATTGACGGCAACTCTATGTAGAATTTGTACCTTAATATAATCGGCCAAGCTGACAAACTTCTACACAGCGTATGGTCTACGTCAATACATACTGTACTGTCGCCCCTCTACCCTCTTTCTAGAAACACTAAAACGTGTTTTTATTTGTTCATGGGTGCATGTACAGGGTACGGTCGTAAGGACCAACACAATTGGCACGTCTTGCAAAATTGGAATTTAAGATGTACATATTTGAAATTAGGATCGCGAACGTAGTTTTACACGAACATTTGTCTATTTTTTAGCTCAAATCGAAGGTAGTCAAATATAAAAAAAGCAAAATCGGATGCCGTGAATTTCTTATGTCCTATTAATACAGTTGGATTGACACGTTGCCAAACGAACACTTTTTTATTCATTTATCCTGCATACATCAAAGGAACGGAACCACTTTCCAGCAGATATCGCAACTATACCCGATTATTTTCTTTTTCGCCAATCTTTGTTTACATTTCTGTTTGATGAGCCGACATGAGTCATTTTAATTTGTTGATTTTGTTTGTAACAGATGTTGCTTACAGCTTTTGCCATCGAGTGTATTTTTGACATTTGAATTTCTTGCCGTATCTTTTTTGTTGTGTCATTTTATTTTATTTTTGTTTGTTTTACTCATCCCCTCTACAATGCTTCGGCGATTGAGGGTATGTACAATAAATAAATACTATATCAACCTGCTTGTTGTCTGTATACTAGTTTATGATCTCGATCCCGGTGGCTTGCTGAACACAAAAACGCTAAGTCCCAAAAGCAGAGGCAAGCGATGAGCAAGATAATCGCGATAATTCATATTTTTTAAACAAAATCTACGAACAATGACTCCCTGGGAGCAAGTTCACAAACCAGCGTGCCGAAGACGAACATCCGGTATGGGTCTATTTTTAATACTTTATCACCTCCAACTTAAGCGCTTAAAGAGAGACAGACAAAACGTTTTGCGAAACTACGTTCGCGTGCCCAGTCTCAGCTATGTACGTTTGGAATTCGACTTTTGCAAGGCGCGCCAAGTCTGTTGGTCCTTACGGCCGCACCCTGTATTAGAAACTCTGAAATAGGCAAATTGTTAATTCTTTGGACTTGAGCTGCAGAATATATTTACACGACACTAGGGCTCTTCACCGTTTCCTGGGGGATAAGGAGTTTGTAGATGTGCGGCTGTGTGTTATGTGTCGATCGCTCAGCCGGCATTTGTATGTATCTTCTTCCACTCTTTCTATTTCAAGTGAGCCCGCTCGCTCCTGAGTTCTTCCCACTTCAGCGAAAAAAGCGCACCACCGGCACTTCCCTGAACGTTGACCTCCTGGAGTTTTCCTTTTACATAATTCCGCGTTCCGCACGTGAGAATAAACCGGCGTGTCTGTGCGGAACGCACGTGTGTGCGCGTACGCGCGCACACTTACGCGCCTGCAATTTTTTTTGTCGCACACAGCAACCGCACTCAAAAAAGCGCGCACCTATACGCAAGCACCTATATGGTACACTCGAGCGCACTCACCCATGCAGGTAAACGCTCTCGTATTTCGAGAATGGAGAGTGCGTCAGGTAGTCGTGCGGCGAAGAAAGGCGAGGTACGTAAAAGAGAGAACGTAAAAAAACGAGAAAACAAAAATCTGGACGCGGTTTCTTTGATACGACGTCTGGGTCGTGAGAACACGTGCCGGTTCCACCACCTGCGGCTCGTGCAGACATGCCCTGCTGCGCAGCGAGAACTGCGTCGTCTCCGCCACAATGAGAGGAACGGAAACGAGTCCCTTTGCGATGAACCGCAATGGACGCTGCGAGCCATTCAAGCCAATCCAATACCGCATGAGCGTCACGTGACCTTGAGGAAGGGGGCTCAGCGAGGCGCTGGGTGCGCAGTCACGTGATTCGGTCACAACGTTGGATTGGCTGGGATGCCTCGTAGCTTACGCTGCGGTCCAGCGTAAAAAAAATTGCGTTGTGCGTATGTTTATACAGCCTGGAACTTGGTCTGCCTCAACGGGCGACGAGCCTCCCAGCTGTAGATGAGAAATTTGGACAGTGCAGTACAATCGACAGCCTGTGGCCTTTAACGTGCATCATGCTGTAGTGATACACGACCGCACGCCGGTACGATGCTCATCCAGATCGAAACGGGCGGGGGTGGGGATTTAACCCAGGATCCTGGGTTCTGCAGCGCGAGCTTTCGCTCCACGAGCTCCGAACTGGTGTGCGCTAGCCCACTCGGCCACCGATCCCCCGCGTAAGTCGAAACGGAGATTGACTTTCGCCGATATTTGAGGAGTTTTGTTTTTATTCTTATTAGCAAGTCGTTCTTGCTTTTCATCGAATGGTAGCGATATCGGGAGCCGGCACTGTCACGTTACATTAGGGCACGTGTTGACTCTCGCGCTCGCGGAGCAATACTAAACTTAAAAATATAATTATGGAAAAACAAAAACAAAATAGGAGAGCTGCAGGTATTTTTAGACACAAACATTTCGAGAGAAGACTTCAGGCCTTCAAATGTCAACAAGTAAGCTCTCTTTCCTCCTCTGTCCAAAGAAAGTGCTGCTATCCGAATTTCTTTCGAGGTTCATACCTTTCTTCGTGAAATATATTTTTTTACTTAAACCTGAAAGGATTTCGTAAAACTAAAACGGCTGTTTACGTCCCATTTATTTACGCGGAGACCAAGGAAACCTTGCTGCAAACGGGTAAAGCATCTACAACAGAGTAAAACGAAACTCCTATCTCATAATTTAATTTTGAGGTTGTGCGGTTATAGGGCGCATCGTCTTTTCGTGTAAAAAATAGTTTGAAGCAGGTGCTGACTCAACATGAGACTGGAAACAAAAGGAGCGGGCGATACTTTCTACTTCTAGCAATTTGTATAAAAATAAATATAAAGTTTAGACAGGCTAAATTACAAATGAGATGTGGCCGCGTCCCTTAAACGTTGCACCTTTGTATAGGCCTCCTGACAGTGAAGGTGCACACGGTTTCACTCGGTAGACATGCCTGTACAAGTAAGAGACGGCAACAGACAATGGGATGGGCCAATACGATGATTCATTTGTTAGATGAAGTGCGATCAGTCAGACTCTTGTTCTCCAGCGGTCTTATGATACCAATCAACCCACTTGAGGCCATCGTTTCCGATGAGCTTCCAAGCAACCAAAACAGCGGGCAGGACGCTCACGACACACGAAATACTATATCACGAACAAATAATGACGTGTCAAGCTGTGAAAAAATTGAGACTCGTGCACGCAAACGAAACAGACCCCGACGTTCCGTATATATGGCAGCTTTCCTTAACACGCGCGCTTCGAAATGTTTTCTTCGAAAACGGAAAACGCAGCTGCGTTAAGCTTCTCGGTGGTTGTTTTCTCTTGTAATTATTTATCCTCAAGCACAGACGGAGTCACGCTGAAATAATTTTCGTGTAATTCATCCACGGCGGCGGGCAGACGACAACAACAAATTAATGTACGAAATTCAATTTGCAACAAACAAAAAACAAATAAAAATATTTTTTTATGCGAGAATTACCGAGAAGTTGGGACATAAATTATCAAGAAACGTAGAAACTAAACCGGACAGAGCCTATATATCTTTAAGGTTGCGTTCAGTACGAAAGCTAGTTCATCTGAAATACTCATGTATTCCCAGTTATTGTTTTACTCGACGTATAAAACAACTTAGTCGCCTTTGTCTGGGTATCATTTGTGGCATAGCTGGTGTGCATCAAGGGAAAGGTAGGGTGCCGTAAGGAACGAGATAAGGGGTTTAAGGTTTTAGGATACCGTGCGGAATATAGACTTAATAATAAAGATTCAATTATTACTTTTTTTCTTTTGAACTTGCAGATATGCGAATATATTGGAGGGTTAGTGGAGCCAGGCGCTACTTTTTGAGCGTACGAAAAGTCGCGGTTTGCACTGTACAACGTGGCAGTCACTGACTTCAGAATTCGTTCGCGATAATTCATCGCTTTTATTTGTATTTGGGCATCACGGTACTTCGACCCATTGTGCCACAGGAAACACAATGAAAAAAAAAACAAAAACAAAAAACCGAAGAAGTGAAAAAAGTAGGGCTGCAAACAGAAACAAAAGCTCCCCATGCATTGGAGCGACACAGCTGGACTGGCGAAGTGAGCGGCTCAAAACAGCTGTCCAACACGATTGTATTTCGTGCAGCTGTCCTCCGCGCTGCAGTGCGGGATCGAACGGCGGCATTATGTCAACGATGGCTCGAAGCCAGGGCTGGAACATTGCCTCGTTTCAATGTGTGTCCTCGTGCGTTTGTTTTGTATTGCTTCAGTGGGCTGCAAAATAATTCATTATCGGGAAGAGAAGAAGCAGCTGGACGATCAAATCCTGGAGTTGACGAAAAGAAAACTTTTTTTTATGCAGATATAACTACTTTTCTGTTTGGTCAAAAACGCAAGACATGATGAGCTTACTCACACACTAAAAAAGGAAAACATTTTTTTTTCGGGCTGATTTTATTATAAGGACAGAAAAACGAAAAAGCAAGTAATTTACTTCAATTAATAACAATTTAGGTTGCCCCAATAATATTTTATCGTACACACGTTGCCGTACGCATTAACAAAAAAGAAGAAAGATCATACTTTATAGTTTCTATAAGAAGATTGTGCAAAGATTTTTACAGCTCGCGCAAATACAGTTTCAAATGTATCCCTAACATTTATATATAATCTACGAAATACGCGTTAGTTTTTCTCCCAGCGTAGTGGCAGTCGCAGAAAAAGAAATGAAAATAAAAACAAAAACGAGCAGTGTTTATTTCCTCAACTCGCAACCAGAGCAAGCGACCACGGACGTCATCTGGAGCCGATTATATACCGCCAATGTGAATCATAGCCACGCGCTAGGGTTGGTAAAGCGCAGTACACGCGCTGAGTCCCAGACCTCGTTAGGGTTCTGACTATTGTAGTCATTTCACTGACTGAACACGAGCCACTACCCGTATGCTTGTCGAGCTATTTGATAATTACCGAGCCCAATTTGAGTGCTCACGCGATGCTTGGGTCCATTGCACGAGTCCCTTTAGAAATATCGTCATTCAGGGTTCTATGTCGACCAAAGGTATTAGCATTGGCTCAGTTACGAGAACTGCTGATATCTCGTTTCACCTTATGTTGTACCGCAGAGACGGCTGACAGCGAGCCATAGCGTTGGGAGCTAAGTGCCTTCATACACACGCGCGCTTTGCCTGAGTGGTGACATCATCAAGCCATCTTTCCGTCCAATCGTTTTATGCATTTCGAAGTGCGCGCATCCGATGACCAGCTCGAGCGCGAGCTGCTAATGCATCGACGCTATATTACCCCCAAGTCACGCACCGAGAGCGCCAGAGCGTCACGCGCTGGCCATTCAGTGCAACAATGGATGTCTTCACCCTGAGACGTAGGCACCTATTAGGAGCTGCTCTTAACGTCATTCGAGAGCGTCACCAAGATATGCCCGACCAACGGACTTAGCGCTGTAGCCTCTACTGCGTTACGTCATAAGGCTGAAACAGAGTAGACGCTGCTTGCGCGAGCAGTACCCCCTCCTCACCACGACTCGCCTCCGGTCGTTCGACGCGCCGGACGGCTGCTATGGTAACTGCAGCGAATCCTATGGACAACCTACATTTCGAAGCACAGCGTCTAGACTGACGTTTCACCATGGGTTTAAGGAAGGCAGTCGATGCTACGAAACGCAAACTCCAGACTTTCGGCGTCTTGCCAAGCACGACGCGAGGCGTGCACTGCAAGCGATGTGCAGGGCCGATACTCGCGCTTCTCGGGTGAGTTGCCCCAACAGAGGTAATCTATACTACGTTCCAGCTTGGGTCCAGACGCAACCGATGCTACAAGCACGAGAGTGTGGCCCTGAACAGTGCCTGTACTGCACGAGCGCGCGTGCTTGGCAGGGACGTGGAAGCGCGTGAGCCTGCGCTTGCAGCATCGGCTGCGTCTGACCACAAGCTGAGACGAAGTAGTAACGTTGGCTGCGACCGAACCAAGCTACGTCATCAAATTTTGCAAAGAAGGGATTGAAAAAAAAACACTCGCTTTTATTTTTAAATTTGCACCGCAACTAAAAAGGTTTCTTGGTTAGTGGCGTTACGTGCGAATAAGCAGTTGGGTCCCATTATACTCTGTCTCGCTCTACGATGGACTAAAGCCCAATGCTACAGGTTGCCAGGTCCAATCACGAGCCTCTAAAAAGCCACGTGGTATATTTGCTCCGTCGTACGTATCAGTGCGCCAAGACGCGTCATGTAGAGGCGAGTTTTTCGTCTGCTTATCGAGCCCTTGCGGCGGCTCCGTCTGCTTGCTTCTACTGAAGCCTACTGAATGGATTAAACACCGTCTGGAAGCGATGGGGCGAAGAGAACCCGGGATCAGAACCAGTGGCCATTAAGAAACAAAGATAGGTTGGATAGCGTGTTCGACACGGGGGCGTATGTACGGACCGCGTGCGGAAGGAAGATGCGGGTCCGGGTACGTGTTACGTACATGAAAGTTGGATTGGATTGAATTGTTATGGCTAAGGCGAAACGACTTTATGTCAGCATTGCCTGCGCGCCGTCCAACTTCTCCAAACAGTTGACATGTTTACGAAATATGGCAAGAACGTTTATAAAACTAAATACCATGTACCTTTATTTCGCCAATATAAGATAGCGCGCTATCATAACAGAGAACCATATGCGTTAGATTAGTGCTCTTCGTAGTCTGTGCATCAGAACTTCTTTCGTGCACTCTTTCGCAATGCGGATGCAAGCTTTTCTGAGGCAAGGATCCGCCCGCCAGCCTTCGGGCCCTAGTCCATTGTAGGGTGAGACGGAGTATAGTGCCACTAAGCTGGCGTAAAGTTAAAAAAATAATTCCAATTGAATATCGTTGCGCTGGCCCTCGAAAACTTTAATCTGGTCTACTATACTTCGTTTTCCCCTACGATGGGCCGTAGCGTGCGCTACAAGCCATTCCAGCCAATCCAGTGCTGTGAACGTGTGCGGGTGACAGCGCGTCCCCCGCGTTGCTGGGTCCTCTCGGAGCTCACGTGACGCTCACACGACACTGGATTGGTCCCGATGGCTCGTAACGTCCAGTACGGTTCATCGTAAGTGTAGGTGCAGTGTACAATACCCCTGCCTTGCCTTTTCCGCCGTCCTTTCCAAGAAGGGCTCCTGGTCGTTTCCATTTTCAGTGTTCGTGAGTATGGCGTGTAATTTCCTCGTTTTCCGAAGCGACGAACATTGCGCCAGCATCGCTGAGGAGACGGCACGCAGAGCTGAGTACTTGTCAATATGTGAATGGTGCATATGGCTGCCTAAAATCCGCCTTTGCTGTATGCTTGAGTCACACTATACTCCGTTTCACCTTACGTTGTACCGCTGGCGAAGGCTAGAAGCGCGAGCTCAGGGCCTTGGCAGCTTGCCCTCTAATGCACGAGAGCTTGTGCCGCCGAGATGTGCCCTAGAGCGAGGAGTCTCGCGGCTTGTAGCCTTCCCTGCGGTACATCATACGGTGAAATATGGTATATAGACCGACGCACAGAAATAACCGACACCGACAATCCATAAGCTTGTCAGCGTGCAGGCGAAGGTATGCCTTCGGCACGCCGGCATATCTCCTGGCGCTCGTGGAGTAATAAGCACGAGGGATTACAAGCCTACTAAAGGCCCCTTCGCGCGCATGCTGCAAGTGGTTTTGAGGCTTGTCGGTGTCGGCTATTTCTCTTTGTCTCTTTAAGCAGACCCATTTCCATGGCATACTCTACCAGACAGTGCTCCAGTCTTTGACGTCCCAGAAAACTCCCGGTCATAAAAGGAATGAACAAAGTTCACGTTAACACCGTGGCTTGAAATGTGGATGAAACGTTTAACCCCAAATTCTTCAGGTGAACGCCAAAAGAACGAGATCTCTTCAAATGTTTTCAATATTCTCACAAACCAACCTGCTTCCTCCAAGACGTTAAATTGTACAGCCGAAGGCCCTCGGTAAATTTCCAACTTTGTTTTCCGTGTAGCATTTATGCTTTCTAGCACTGGTGACATAAGCAAGCGCGACGGGCTTGCAAACATGGAGCGACCGGAAATCGCTTGGGACGCAAGCGGCAGTTCATGTTTGTAAACAGCAAAAGAGTCTTCGAACGAGGGCTCGACCTTTGAGAAAATCAGATTAAATTGTTCGAAAGGTATGTTGTTTTTGTTGGCATGACAACTACCAGACGCGCTAAAACGAACGAAGACGTTGTTTGCAACCTATTGAAGGGAATGGCGTCTGCGGGAGTGGAGATTCCCTTGCAAACGTTATCACAACTTGAATCACACTATAATGTCAGTATGCTGTGCAGAGTGAAACACATATCAACAAAACACGGGTAAAGGGCACGTTTATATGAAAATGTCAATTCCATCGAAATTCGACTTTAAAACGCTATATCACAACACTCAAAAATCTGAAGATTGTGCGAGAATATAAAGGGCGTCCGCGAGAAAACCGAACCCTGTTTTTCGCACCACAAAAAATAAACTAGATATCGCGGAGAGCTCAAACTCCGTTAGAACGTAGCCCCAGCCGTTCGAGCAAGATTCCAAGGTTTCAGCACCAACCGTTATCTTATTATTATGATATAAGTGATTTAATGAAATTTTCAATGGCAAAATGGGGCCCATTTTTGCCAGTTTTTCGTTCCTGGCGCCATGGAGTTCCATGTATTCGAAAGCTCCGTCGCCGCCATTTTTCCATTTATATTTTCATAAAGTCGCTTATAACCAATAAATGAGATAACGGTTGGTGCTGGAACTTTGACGTCTTGCTCGAATGGCTGGAGCTACGTTCTGACGGAGTTCGAGCTCTCCGCGAAGTCTAAATTATTTTTGCGGGACGAAAACAGGGTTCGGTTTTCTCGCCGACACCCGGCTGCTTAGGTATTATTCACATTTAGATATATGCTTCTGTTTTGTTGCCTGAAAAATATTTGGCCAGTTCAATATTTGTTTTTGCTTCTGTCCTTGTGGAATAGGCTATTGTGAACTTCAAAAGGTTTAAATTAAAGCCTCTTGGAAGTCAATTCTTTGCCGCAAAAAACTTATTTCTACCGGGCGTCCACTGAAAAAAAATTGACAAAGTGTTGTTTTGTTTTGTTTTTTCCGCAAAAATAAACCATTTGTCGCCGAATACTCAGTCCCCGCCTAAATGTAGCGCTAGTCATTCAGATCAGATGCTAAAGTTTCAGAGGTTGTTACCATTGTCTAATACAAAAGTTATGTGATTTTTTGAAATTTTTAACGTGAAAAGGGCAGCCCACGGAGTCCACGAATACTCGTAAAGGAATAACGTTAGTCATAGGCGTAGACTTCGGGGGGGGGGGGGGGGCATCGGGGCTCGTGCCCCCTGGTGAGATCCGGGGGGGGGGGCTCCGCCTCCGGGCCCGGGCCATGATCCTTACCGAAACGATGTTTACGTGCCATGTAACGAGCTTCTAGTAGTTGCATGGAAACAAAATAACGCCCACGTTGCTTTTATTGACAAAATACATGGGAAATGGAATCCCAGCGTGCTTTCGTTGGCTTCAATCTCCAGTTCTGGCAAAAAAGTAACGCGCAGCAACCCCCCCCCCTCCCCGGAGAACTTCTCAGCCTGGCCCCCCCGGAAAAATGGAAAGTCTACGCCGCTGACGTTAGCTACCGGGAACAAGCCCCATTTTCCAATAATTTTTTTAGAAAGTCATTACTAACGTTTAAATAAGATAAAGGTTAGTTCTGAAAGTTTGCAATGTTGTCCGAACCGCTAGCTCTAAATTTGGGCATAAACTGAGCGTTTGGCGACATTTAGTTTCTATTTCTCTAATATAAACAAACAAACAAACAGCCAACACACACCAATTTCTTTTTTTTTTCTAAGGAGATGCTGTACATGGAAATGAGTCACAATTTGAAGCTACAATAAAACAGAAATTACAAGTTTGTATGCCACGGCACAACCCCGTGTCCTCGATGAAGCTTCGTAGAAGTCACGCGTTTCAGAGAGCGCGCGCTACAATCAAACAAGCTTGACGTTATGGGGAACCGATCTCAACGTCTAAATTGAACGGAGAAGGTTGACGTGGATAGCCTTTGCACGTTTTACCAGAGTGCGATGACTGCGCTTGTCGCGCACGTGCCCATAGAGTTGCGTAAATCCGCACACCGTGTACGGCAATCAGGGCTCCTTTCATTGCTGTCTCCCAGCTGCAGACAGAAATGCTTCTCGGCGGACTGCGTCGCAGCCAGGTTTCATTGAAATAGGATTGCCGCAGATTAAAGGGGGCACTGACAGGGTATTTATGTTCGCTAAGGATTTTACTTGTATACGGTACATGACATATGAGAGTCCAAATACCCAGAAAACAAATCGCGGCTCGAAATTCGTTTTACTTTCCGCCCGAAAACCGCCGATCGAGAACTAGCGGGTTTGAGTCGAGCTCTCTCTCTTCTCTGTGGTGACGTGCCGTTTTCTATGGTTCAAACGTAACCCCCAAATACAAGATTTTTTTTTAAGCTTTACAGATTTGTTTAAAAAAGCTGTGAAAGCTACATTTATGCGGTTTGTTCAGGTGAGTTATACGGCCAGGGCGACATAGTATATGGGGCTAATCATAACGATCAGTTGGCTAATTAAGTAAAATTTGTTAATTAACTTTTTAATTAGTGAAAATAGTCTGATGGTTCCAATTAGAAATTTGCTGAGCGTCGTCCAAAACCCCTAAATCAGTAATTTTTAGAAAGACTTTGAGCGCGTGAGAAGCGCAGTAGTGCGCTAAAGTTACCACTCGTGGAGCAGGTACAAGGCTGGGGCTCAGATAAGAGACGGAAAACTCGCGCGGGCGCCTTACCGCAACCGCTCAGCCTTGTACCTGCTCCACGAGTGGTAACTTTAGTGCACTACTACGTTTCTCACGCGCTGAAAGTCTTTCTGAAAATGACTGATTTAGTGGTTTTGTATAACGCTCAGCAAGTTTCTAATTGAGACTATAAGTCTATTTTCATTAACTAAAAAGTTAATTAACAAACTTTACTTAATTCGCTAACTGATCATTACGATTAGCCTCCTATTCTTTGTCCCCCTGGCAGTATAACTCACCTGCACAAACCGCATAAGTGTAGCTTTCACAACTTTTTAAAGACAAACCTGTAAAGCTTAAAAAAACACCCTGTATGATCAAAGTTGTGGGTCATTGAAGGCACCCGCACAATATTAAAAATAGAAAAAATAAATAAATACGGTACCCATTTTTTGTGGCTTCTATAAAGCTGCAAATACGTTGATTGAAAAAAAAAGTTGCACAGTCACGTTACTTTCGCCAACTCTCTCCTCTACATTTCTTCCTCTTCCCCAGTCCAGTTTCGGTTTCAATTTCGAGCAGTTGCGTTCTTTTTTTTTTTACTTTATTAAAAATACATATGACGCTGTAGCGAAATTTTGATTGGGTAGTCTTTTGAAACCATAATAAATCGCCTGGCAAGAAAAAAATTTGGGGTGTGTCAGTGTTCCTTTAACAACTGTCGAACTTCTCTACGTGTTTAATATTTTGCCTATCTTCTCCAGGCGGTTCGGCGCTTCCAAGACACAGACGGTTATCCAAACGCGATTAAATGTTACTGACAGGACACTGATGCATGTCGATGGTCGCCCAAAACTCAGGAAACGCAGAGCACGGCAAAGCATGGACATCTCATAAACGCACCGCGGTCAATGAGATTGTGACATAAGAGTTAGACGATAAGAACGTCATACGACGAATCACGGAGCAAAAAGCGTGAGCTTTAGGGGTTCAGTTTGCCTGTCCAAAGAGGTGCCTTCTTTATGAGAAATGTTCGGGTCACGTAATTTCCTTGCAGATAATGCGAAAATTGAACGAAAGGTACTGGCGCAATCGAGCTGGTGAAGGATGATCGTAATAGACGTGTCTGTCACCAGATTTAGAATTAAATTGTCCGTAGTAGTTCAAATTAAAATGTTTGCCTAGTTTTTAAATCTACTTAATTTAAATTAAGGACATTTTGAACGGGTCGGTTGTTTCATTTGAGAGCTGTGTGATTCGGAAATCTTGATCGAATTTCCAGAATTGACTTTAAATTTAAAGTTTCAAAATGACTTTAGTTTCTTTGTAAGAAGACATGGAAGTAATCAGGTTACAAGTAATGGGGTTACTTGTAATCCATTACATTTTTTGCAATTAGTATTTAATTCATTACTTCTTCGAAAATGTGATTTCTAAAGTAATTACATTACTTACGGAGTCACGATTTACTTACAAATACTCCTTACTTTTCTATCATCCGGCGAAAAGAAAAGGTAGAAGAAAAAAATCTGCGCTTCTAACACGGTCACACAAGATGCGAGTTCGCAGCAAAGGGTGTGCTAGCCAGGAAAGGAAAATAATTCTCGTGTTTGTGCTGTGTGTGTGTGTTTATCGGGGGAGGGGGTGGGGAGGGGGAGGGCACTTGGAGTGAACCTTCTCGCGGCCCGGAAGAAGGGAGGCACCAGATAGCCGTGCTTCGACACAAAGACGCAGTTCGGTGCTTTATTGCCCAGCGCCTGCGACCACATCGGGACAACCCCAACGAGCGGGTCCTGATCTTCGCTGCGTGTTTTAAGAACAGAACGGACGTATTCCAGAAACCGTTAAGGCCGGTTCAGACACTTGCGTTTGAGTGCGTTTGACTGTGTTGCAGGCGAGAACCGAAAGCGAGTCACCGGCACATCTGTGCTTCGTATGAAGCGTGGAGATCCAATTCAAGGAATCTTCTTGGCACGCGATATAAGCCGCACGGATGTCCCGGTGTCTCGCTGCCCGCAACGCAGTCAAACGCAGTCAAACGCAGTCAAACGCAACGGTGTGAACCGGGCTTTAGCCAAACCGGGGGACCAAAGCACGTGTTCGTGTGTATATGAGCGCGTGCGTGTGGGCCAGTTGGGAGGATGGAGGGACGCAGTCGAAGTTTCTTTGGGCATAAGCGGTGACCAAGCCGATGACACCGTCACCTACGAATTGCACCGATTCCATTTTTTTTTTTTTTTTTGGGGGGGGGGGATGAAACGCGAAGGACGTAATGAGAACGGACCAAATGCGGCGAGCTACATCTGAGAAGGACGTTTTGAGAATGGTCCTTTTGAGAAGGTCGAAACGAGAATGGGCTCAAATGATAACCCCTGTCTGTGTTTCGTTTTTTGTTGCTGATTGTTTTTTTTATGTTTTCGCCTAAGCACGCCCACTCCGCGAACACACAAAGAACAGCGTGGGGCCTGGCCCCTGTTCACGCCTGAGCGTTGAAAAACGTGCAGGCCAACCAGCTATGCGCTATGTGCCACGTGACTTCCCACTAGCGGGTTCTTGTAAGCAGAAGTGCGTAGGTAGATGTGACACCGCCAGCTTATCGTAACAGTAAAATGGTATTATAAACTCTGCTGTCAGTTTAAACGGAGATCGGCCGAACATCCTCGTCACTTTCGACGGCAGGTAACGAGCGGGCAGGGGAGCGCTGTCGCAATGGCTTCAGACTTCCAAGCCGCATTCTTAGAAATGGGTATGTTGGAGGAACTTCCAATGGGGGCCGGTGGGGGTTCTCGTTAGCGGACCCTGCAGGCGGGAAGTTAGACCGAAACTTTGGGAAAAAGAAAACAGTGAATAAGCCGTGGCTGACATGGACACTCGAGTTGAGAGAGGAGAGAACGGCTGTAAACGTGTGAGAGACGTGAACGCCTGCTGATTACAGATGATGACACTTTTTGATAATTTTTAACGGCATACTCGATTCAGCTGTGACTTTTGTGAATCACTATTTCAATTTGGTGAACAAGAAAAAAAAAGTAATTCGGTCGGATAGCAATAACCTTCATCGAGCGGTCTTCGAAACGTATCCAAAAGCAAGAAGATGCATTTTTCTTCTGACTACTAAATCGTTTAAATGAGCAAATATAACTCTTTAGCTGCATAAAGCATGCCAGTGCGAGCATGTGGAGAGCTGTGTTTTGCAGTTCGCCGATGCTGAACTAGGATTGTTGTGAGTGGTTTATGTGCCTTTACCAGCGTTAGTAAGGGGAATGACCAAACGTATTTGTCGTATATTAATGTGATGCAACTTTGTTTCGCTCGATCAGCTCAGTGGCCATTTATCTCTCACCATTGTAAACCATCCCTTTTTTTTCTTCAGATTCGATTTTTAAAAACGATTAACCTAGACGCGTGTGAAAAATTCTATTGAGCGCATTTTATCCGCGATTTATTTTAAATCAGGCAATAAATTCCGCCCAAAATCACGCAATAGATACCTTTTGGGAGTTCCTCTGGAGTAACGGCAAAGCAGTGTTGTACACGTTCCTCGGGAAAAGGAACGGAAAGATCGTTCCTCGTTCCTTCTGATTTTTGGAACGCGTTCCTGTCACAAGTTCCATATGTGAAAAAAGAACTCGCTCCCGTTACAGTTAAAATATATGGAACGTATCGTTATATATACGTTACGTTTGTATTTTGCTGATTACCATATTTATTAGATCAAGCGTGGCTTTTTTTTATCTATCTTACTCAATGGTAAAATACGAATCTGAATGCCGTGATGGAGGGGCACCAGGAGAAGAAAACAACCGGAAGCAGGGTTTCATCTGTTGATATAATCGTCTTTAAAAATCTCAGCTTTTAACCATATCCATGCATGTTTGTGGTGGGCGATTCAGACGAACCAAGTATACTGTTATCCCAAGTTTCACTAGCGTTTTTACAACAACCTCACACTTTTCAATCTAACAAAGTCCCTTGCTCGAACTTGACAACAGTTGCTCCTCGACGTTGTTGTCCGCAAGACGAGCAAGTGAAGAAGAGGGTAGGGCTTTTGGAAGGTCAGCCTTCAAAACTACAAATCCTTCTTCTTGAAGATTGGATTCGTTGTTCAGTTTCAAGATGGGGGCAAGGGGAGAAGGAATGAAAGGTTAATTTATTTGTATGTTTTAAGCGGACCAATGTTTGGTATACGAGGGTGTGTTCGATGTCTGGTAACCTGTTCTTTTGTATTAACTGTAGGTCTTTTTCTGGAAGTTCAGTGATGGCTGTAGTCGGCCTTAGATTTCTGGGTGTATGAGGATTCGTGAAGCAAAGAAAGTAGCTGAGTTTGAAACGTCCCTCTTTTCAGTGTCTCTTCCTTCGACTAAAAGTTTTGCTTTTTGTACCGCAATCTCGGGCACAAAAAAACAAACAAAAAAATCTCGATGATTTGTCCTGCATTTGACTGTTACCAAGCGAGGACCACACAAAATAAACCCTAAGTTAAGTAACCAAAAAGTTAACGAGATTCAGCTCTTCGGAAAGATATTGTTTTTATACTTTTAAAATTTCCCTCTAAGAAATAAAACAAAAATTACCCCACTGGACGAAAAAAAAGGAACGCCGTTCTTTTTTCCGTTTTTAGTAAAAGTGTAACGCGTTCCCGTTCCCGTTCCACTGATGAAAAATAGAACGGCGGTGTTCCTTCGTTCCTCCTAAAAGGACCGCACTCCGGGAACGGGTTTCGAGAACGTGTTTCAGGAACGCCGTTCCTTGGGACGCCGTTCCGTACAGCACAGCGCAAAAGTAATCAAGTAATGGAATGAAGTAATTGATCAATTATGTTTTACAGCATGTAATTTGTAACGGTCATCAGTTAAAGTTTAATTCCAAGTAATGGACCTTTTCTACATACCGACGGCACCAGGCGGTGGCTGCACGAAGTAGAAATCGAGGAAGGACCTACTCGTGCTCTACCAATCGATAATGGGAGCTACGCCACCATTATTGATTATATTAAAGAGGGCATCCGTGGCGCCCACCCAATCGATATGGGAGCTACGCTCCCATACCGCATCTGTGGCGTCCATATCGCATCCGTGGCGCATCCGTGGCGCATCTGCTGGCGCATCCGTGGCGTCCCATATCGCATTTGTGGCGTCCACCCAATCGATAATGGGGAGCTACGCTACCATTATCGATTATATTAAAGAGGGGCATCCGTGGCGTCCACCCAGACGTCGTGTTTTTATTTCCGTCCACTTTCTTTTTTTGTGTAACACAATTATATATATGCTGCAATTACGTGCTCTCATCGCTGATCCACAGCCACTTTCCAAATTCCTCGATTTCTCGTGCCGACTTCCTCCACTTTGCATCGGGCGCTCGCGCGTGCGCAGAACGCTCCTCGGAAAAGGTCCATTGTAATTAATTACTTCTTTTCGAGGTAACGGGCACAAGTCTGCCTTACAGGCAGACTTGTGCCGTTATGGCAGCTCCATGGCTGCGCCAATGCTGCGATTTTGAATTTGTCTCGACAGGGCGGCTCTATTTCCCTTAGTGTGTCTCGCTGGGCTTCTATTGCAATAGTTTCTTATGAATCCAGTAAAAGTGTGTAGTTACCTTTAAGATATTTTGAAATAATGTAAGGGAACTTTGCAAAGTGCAACCATATCGGCGGTTAATTTTTTTAAGTAGAATTAATTTTATGAAAACTTTTTTCTCTCACAATACTTGACGTGATTGCACATGTTGAAATAGCCTTTGTTTCTTTATGTTTAGACTTTGAATTGTGTCGAATATAATAAAAGGTTTTAGCTTGTTTTGTTTTTTAGAAAAGATGTATAATTACACAAATTAATTTTTATATTCAAGATGAAAATCTACTTTTTTTCACCTAAAGTTTTCTTCAGTGATTTAACACACATGAATTTCTACAAGTGTGCCTAATATCGTCGCGCTCAAAATTAATCAGAACGTTCGTCAGGATGCAGATGGACTAAAGCATTTGTAAAAACCATATGCACTTTTGAGACACTTAGGGCCGGTTGCACCAACGTCGCTTACCTTAACCCAAAGCGGCTCTTTCCTTAAGTCGGCTTAGCGCCCTAAGCCGAGCTCCGATAAGCACGGGTTTAAATTCCGGCTGCACCAACGTTAACCCGGCTTTACAGACGCGCCCCTACTAAACGCTGGATTTGCCTAGGGAATGTAGGGACAAACAGAGCGAACTAGGGAACGCTCAAAGAGATGAATACGATTGGCGAAGAAAAATCACGTGATGTAAAAAAAAGAGAAAGAAAAAAAAAAACTGCCGTAGCCGTTGTTGGCGTCTGCTTTTCGCTGTATTTCTTCGGTAAGTAACGAATTAAAGGTCTCCACATTCAATCATTTTTTCGCTTAACTTTCAAAACTGAGTCGAAGCTTTAAATAAACACAAAAGCTCTTTACATCTGTGATTCTAGAAAGTATCAATGGTTGATGGTCGAAGCATGGTACTCCATCCACAAAAACAACATAATAGTGCAAAATGCATGAACATGTTATCCGAGCAGAGTTTCCGTGCCAAGCGGAAATAAATCAACACTATGTAGATTCATTTCCGCCAGAGAAATAAATCTCTCACATCCTCAACAGCCTCCAGGACTATGTCTATGAGGCCAAGATCAATGCTTTTATGTGATCCTTCATCCCTTCCCTATGTAGCCAGCATTCAGACCGTGGCGACATTGATGCTTCCCTCGAACCCCTTCCCCTGTCTAATGTCTCTAATAAATTTGCTTGACTGACTGACTGACTAAATAGCAGTGTTGGGTAAAGTATTATCTAAAAGGTACTTGAAGTAAAGTACAAAGTAAATGAGACATGAGTACTCCAAGTAAAGTAAAAAGTACACTGCGCAATGTACTTGAAGTAAAGTACTATAAATACAATGTAATTTTGCAAGCAAAGTACAAGTATTTTAACACAATCTTTCATGATGTCCTTTAATTCCCCTATTCAGTGATTTTGAAACTGGCATGCATTGCCCAGCGGTAATCAGGGGTGTATGACCTATTTTCAAAAACAGCGGCAAATATTTGATAAAGTCAAGTGGCCACAGAGCAGTCATTTTTATGGATGTCAAATTCAGAAGTCCCTCTTCTGAATTTGGCGCCGCTTGCGCTGAATTGTTGCGCCATGACGTCACAATCATCTAAAAAAAAGTCCTCTTTTGGGGGACACTGACACCCCCCAAAAATTTTTTTTCATTTTTTGCCAGGCGCTTTATTATGGTGTCGGAGGACTACCCAATTAATATTTTGCAACAGAGTAGCGTATTTTTTTAATAAAGCCAAAAAACGCAACTGCGCGAAACCGAAACCGAAACGGAGAAGTGGAGAGGATAGCGGGAGTGGCGGAAGTCACGTGGCTACACCCGACCGTGCGCTTTTTTTCTCTCTTTTTTTTTCCCCTCGGCGTAGCAGACGACATGCGGCTTTAGCGGGCACTGTTTGCGATTCTTTTGCAGTTATGTTTGTTCCGCTCGCTGTTCTGTACTCCAAGATGAGTTGTTTTGTACATTGAGGAGTTGGAGATGAGTAGCGAGTGCCCGTGGTTAATTTTCATGATGGGCTCCGAAAAGAATACACCCAAGATGTTGCGTGAAGAGCTGGCTCACACGTCCTGCGTCCGAAAAAAAAGTGGCATTGTGCGACAGAGTTTCCGAAATATCAACGGGATCGGGACCAATGGCTGGCTGCAATTCCTGTAGAACATTTACGAGCACCTCGGAAAGCGGACGCTACCTGATTTATATGCTCTTTGCATTTTGTGGAAAGTGATTACATTGAGTTCGCAGGTGTCAAAAAAGGAAATCCCATCCCCATTTAATTCAGCGACGTTTCGTCCACAACATTTGTTTGTTAATTTTTGTTTGTTTCTTCAGTGATAATTGTAAAAAGAAAGAAAGGTAAACATCGAAAAATGTTTGAAAAAGAAAAAAAAAGTGCCATCATCGGGGATCGAACCCGGTCCTGCCGCGTGTGAAGCGGACGTCGTACCCACTGAGCTACGGGGGGATCACGTGACAGGGGGATCTCTTTCCTTAGTAATACTTCAGCCGGTAAATTGTAAGTTGGAAAGTTTGCTGCCGATTTTCCTCCAGCAAAAGCACTCCCGGGTCGAAGTCGGGAAGCACCACGTATTGGCGACATTCGCACCTAGTAAAGAAATCGTACGCGTGCATATTCAACTCGAAGTAGACGCGTCGTGCTTGAAGTTTGCGCGAGCGATGTCTTCAGCCACGAGAAGGGAGCGACGGCTCGGCGACGTCTTCGTGCAAATCGGCTTGGTGGTCGGGCGTGTCGTACGGGATGAATACCAATTCTTTTGATCAGTCCCAAATTTCTCTTTTAAAGGCAGACAGAATTCGCCGGTACCGCGAACGACAGTTCTGAAGTAGAGGTCCCGCGCCCGTCGTCCGCTGCCATCGCCGTCCCCGCGAGTCCCACGATACGCGAAACGACGCACGCACAGAATGCTTCCGGTTCTCTGTGGAACTTTTTTTTCAATCAACGTATTTGCAGCTTTTTAGAAGCCACAAAAAATGGGTTTCATATTTTTTTCTATTTTTAATATTGAGTGTGTGCCTTCAGTGACCAACGACTTTCATTAAATTTGGTAGTCGCATCGATAACTTCGAAAACGGCCCGTGACCACGGAAAAGAGAGTGAGCGAGACTCGAACCGGCCAGTTCTTGATCGGCGGTTTTCGGGCGGAAAGAAACCGAATTTCGAGTCGCAAATTGTGTTTTGGGTAGTTGGGCTCTCATATGTCATGTACAACTAAAAACCTCGGCGAGCATAAACACCCTGTCAGTGTCCCTTAGCTAATAGAAAAAAAAAAAAATGAGTGGGAAATAAGCTGGTGATAAATAACCACAATGTGACACCTTGAGATTGGGGTGCGAAAAAATTAAGAAACTTTCAAGTCGAAGGAAAAGAGAAAAGAGAATGTCTCAAAACATTGTGATGTTCTCCTCTGTTGTCTTTTTTCTTTGGCTTGAAAGTTTAAATGTTCCGCACCATAGTTCCAGGCGCTAGATTATGATTCATTTTGCCCTCCTAATAACTTAAACCTCCTCGCTTGCGCCTGACCGACCGAGAATTAGCTTGAGTTCAAAAACGCTACGGGGAAGCCGCCTTCAGAACAATCGGACGATGCATCGTCTGCTCACGTCTCTGGTGAGAGTAGAATATCCCACCCAGTATTTCTTCAAAGTTCACAAAGCATCATTTTAGTGATACAAATTTAACAACACCAAATTTGGGGAATGTACTTTGAAGTCGGAAATTGTACTTTCCTGGGAAAGTATCAGAAAAAAATACTTTAAGTAAAGTACAAGTACATACTCAGAGAATGTACTTCAAGTAAAGAATACAAGTTGCCTAAACCTTCTTGAAGTAGTACTTTAAGTACAATGTACTTGAAGTACTTCCCAACACTGCTAAATAGACTATGCATCGCTGAACACTCATTCTCCGCCCAAAATGTAGCACTACCAGTCCGAAGCAGACGTCAGTTTCAGCATTAAATGGTATTTTATTCAAAAGTTACAAGCGATTTTCTGAAATCTTTTTTTAAGAAATGGCAGTTGATGGAGTTCTTAAATACATGGAGCTTTATAGCGCCAGTAACCAAAAACAGGTGAAAATAGGCCCCATTTTTTCATTTGAAACTTTCCGAAAATCATTTATAAGTTTTGAATAAGGGTTAGTGCTTAAACTTTGAGCGTCTGGTTCAGAACTCTAGTGCTACATTTGGGCGGAGAATGAGCGTCGCGATGCATATGTTTATTTCTTCAGCAAAACAGACTAAATGTTTCGGGGGGATACACCATACATTGTAGAATATGGGAAATCATGGGAGGTGGGGAGCGTGGTGAAAAGAAATAGCAAGCTCTGCTACTATTCAGTTCACTGTACATATGCACTTTTCACGAGTTCTTCGTTCTATTGAGTATACGAGCACCTTTCTTTTTCATTTTGAAACAAAACCAAAGCACGCCAAGTATAGCAATATGGAAAAGTGCCCCAAAGAAACATCTGTGCGAACAGAAAAGATTGACAGTTGGAACCACAGAAAGAGCTCTAATTTTACATCTTTCTCTGGTAACAACTTCATAGTATGTTTATTTTTATCAAATGCATTCTTACCATCTGCTGCTAGGATCACAACGCTTTGCATACCACCAGAAGACATGAAATTTCGCTTAGGGCTCGCTGATATACTGGAGCGGGGACACAAAGAATGTCTTTGCGAAATGGTGGCTGCTCACAAAACTTTTCCCATGAGCGTAAGACAGAAATACAAAAAAACAAAAAACCACAAACATTTAACGAGGCAAGGGCAAGCAGAACATTTCTCTTTTATTATGTCTTGCAGGTCAAAAGGAATAACTTAATAAAACAGAAACACATCAGAAGACTAGGGGCCGAAATGACACTGAGGAGCGAAGCAGAACAATCGTGAAAGAATCCTCAGGGTTGACTCAACATGAAATCTTACTGATAATTCTGGTGACCTGAAATGTAAGTACAAGATGCCACTTCATACATTCTAAGAGTACAGTGGGAATGAAGACAGCAAAATCAAGACAACAGCAGTTGTGATGAGTAGAACCCTAGATCACATTCTGTTGCAGTCTGCAATTATTGACAAGAGAATGGGTAGGGGTAGAAACAATTACCAACCACACTAAATGAAGCTTTTCGACACAAAATATGACCAAGCATAACAATTCGGCAAACAGAACTTGTATCTGTAGCTATTACCTTAGGTACAAGAGCCAGTGGCCTCTACAGTGGAAAACATACAATGTCCAGACACTCACACAGACCAGAAAAATATATCACCATGCCAAAACATCCCAACACCAACCAACACTTTGTTCCCATTTCATAAAGATCTAGAGCCACACTGGGTAGAAGTTTAGTCCTTAATAAAATTGTATGACCGCCAAGAAATGCATGGCCTCACAAGTTGTGCCAGTGGCAAATCCAAGGCGGGGGAGGACGGGGGCGGCCGCCCCCAAACAAAGTCGACCCCCCTCCCTCCCCTCCTCGGAGGGCAATTTGATTTGACATGGGTGGACACCCCTTGCACAAGAAAGAATGGGAGAATAGTATCCCTGCATCCCCCCCCCCCCCTTAAAACGAGGTTCTGGATACGTCCCCGAGTTGTGTAAGATTAAAAGCTCAAACGTAAACTGAGACGTTTCGATAAAAAGCCTTACGTCAGTTCATACAGCATGCAAAAGATTAAAAAATTGGTAGCCTAAATGAAGTGGCAACTTGGCATAAAACACCATGGAACTTTCAACATAAAATGTACCACGTGGACAGCATAGGATGTGCGATACAGTTTGTCCCAAGACATTTAAGGTTGGTGTCACGCATATGCACATCTCAGAGCTAGTGGCGTCAGGACAGAAAAAAAGTAAAGGGGGAGATACGCCCCCCCCCCCCTTCCTCAACATTTGAGTCATTTTCTAGTTAACAATTCAGGGAGAGGGAAGGGAAATCGAAGTCCTCTCCCCTGTCACCCCCTCATTTTTCGAATACTTCCAATGCCCCTGTTCAGAGCATACAGCAAAGCTAATAGCAGTCTTTTAACTGTGCAAGAAAAATGTAAAAAAACTGGCAATCACGCTTTTCGGCCACACTGTATCGTCTCTTTGTATAGTAATAATGTTAAGATCCATTATTCATGATATGAACCTGAAGCTACGCACTTACAACTGGGTAAAAGAAAAAGCTTTCTATGACTTCTGGGGATGCCACTGTGTCCAACGAAAAAAATAACAGAAAGATAGGGCTAAAATTGAAGCTGCCACAATAAAAAGCTAGGTAGAAGCCTTCTAAAGAACCTTACAGTACATCTTTTCACGCTCACAGTTATGACAAGCACCAAACACCGAAATGGTATGACTGACTGCAAGCAGAAATAAAAATGTTTTTTCTGCACTTCCCTCCCACTTCAAGTTACCTTAGCTTCAAGCTGGGCACGGATGACTTTGGAGCATGTTGAAGAACTCGGGGACATATGCATGCTCGGAGAGCTTTCGTTGCAAACAACAATGGGGGGAATGCTCGTGTAGGAATGTCTTCCAAGAATAAGGGAAAAAAAAACCTGACCAGAGAGATTTTAGGGGAAAAAAAAAATCACAACTCAACGACTTTGAGGTCTGAGGCTGACGTAGAAGGAAACTCAGTTTTTGGGGGATGAACTTGCCGATGGGCTTCATGGCTTCCTAGAGAAGCAAGATAAGAGAAAGCAGTTATCTACAAAGCTGGGGCAACAAATGTTTAAAACTGTGTTCACTCAAAAATTAGACTATAATGAGAGTGCAGAATCGAAAGTTTGTCCACCGATAGCCGTACCCTGCGCTCCTTAAGCTTGGCCATCTCTTCTTTGAGCTTGTTGAGATATGCACAGGTTGGGCGATTGGCACTGGCCTTGCTCTGGAGCTTGGTGATCAGCTGCTCTTCTTCCTGCAAGGCGGCACGACAGTCACAACGGGCATTCGTCAGCACATTGGGAGAGGGCAGGCCAGCAGCTTCTGCTCAGACTTTTACCACTGCGCAAATCTGTTTAGTGAACTACCTAATGTAGCACACAGTAGAAGTATCAGCACCCACCTTCTTTTCTTTTAATGTCTTGCAGATCCTTTTCCATAAAGTCTGAGCAAGGAACCCCATGAAGTGATGTGAGGATGAAGTGCCTAGAATAAGATAAGACGATACATGGCAGAGGCAACAGGCTCATATCTGGTCCATTGTGCAGCACAAAGAGACTGTGGAGTATTTTCTAGTCTACTTCAGAACACCAAGAATAATACTTTAACATACATGCTGGATGTACATTGGTTGTAGAACCGGCTCAGGGAAGGACATGGAAGGCAAAACTGGCAAAGTATAAGAAAGATTTGGTTTCTAAACAAATGCACATGTTTTACTAACAGTAAACATGCATCATACTACTTTTATGAATATTTGGAGACCCATTTATGGTCCAACAGAACTGCTAATTCAGCTGCAGTCCTGTCCATGTCAGTAACACATTTATCTAACGTCGACAAAGCTGAAGTGTGAGAGTACCCACTCAACCAGCATTCTTAAAAGAGGAAGAAGCTGAAACGATTTCCTGCCAGGCAGAAATTCTCTTTTCTCCTTCTGGCATTTCTAAGTTCTTTTCGCAAGGTAAAAATGAACAATGAGCTCGAAAGCGAGATAGAAAAAATGTGTTACGGAGGTGCAAATAAAAAACAAATGGGGGTATGTTACTTGAAAACTTTGTTGTGATAAACTACAACTGCCCTAAATCTGGTGGTAGAGAAGTTGCCTGACTAAAGTTTAAGCTGTCTTGTTTTTGTTAATGCTAGCTGTATCCAGCCAAGAGTGTGCATTGCGGGGACGTCTAAAGGGCACCGTTGGGCCCATGCTCTCAATCAGCGGGCATATGACCTGACCAACTGCTGCATGCGCAGGCGTCTAGGGGACCCTGATACACCGACAGTGTCATTCTCATTCACCGCACCCCTCGGATTTTCCAATAATGAGATGTAACTAGCCACCGTGTATTTTTTTTTTCCATTTTTAACATATTTGTTTTTTTCTTAATTTTTACGACTGTTAAGAGGAGGTTGCAGCTCCCCAGGCCCCATGTGTTTCCAATGACAAGTTTTTAAACCGACTGATCAGCAACCATTGGACAGATAGACTCCCGGAATGGTTTTATTAAAAAGGAAATAAAAAAAGCTCGAGGTACACCTAAGCATTTCTTATGAGTTGTGAATGCGAAATCATGCAAGCCGCTCGTCCGCTCCTTTTTTTCGTTTGCATGGACACTTTTCTGTCGCGGCCAGCGTGCGTGCTCCCTGGGCATGCTGACCTTCGATGCTCCGTGTCCAGCGAGCGTGCTGATGGACACGCAGCGCCATGGGGAGTGAGCCGGTCGTGGGGGAAGCTGACGAGCGCAGCAGCCAATGAGAGCCCCGTCAGCTTTACTTCGCTCCTTTGGGACTGGGAAACTACGAGTCGGTGACAGTTCAAGAACGAAGCGGAAGCTCCTCCCACCCCTTTCCGACCCCAGCGGAGCGAAACGGTGGAGAGGGGAGGTTGCCTCCCTCTCCACCGTTTGGCCCTACTAAAGCTCTAAGGGTGGCCGGGAGGAGCTTCCACTTTTGTTCTTGACACTGTCACGGACTAAGGTGCCAGCTTTGCGCTTCAAACTGTGAACGTCCGCTGGCTCCATGGGACAGTTAATGCTTTCGCATTAAAAACAATCAGGTAGGGCAGTCGCACTCTTTCCCAGCTTTGGGGCTAGAGATTTTCTGCAGGAGCATGAATTCTTTCAAACTGCCCCCTCTTCTTTAACCTCTGCCGTTCATAAGCAGTCCTGAAGAAAACAGAGGCACTAATAGATTTCCTGAGAATGCGCTGCGGAAGGTAATTTCTTTCTTAACATATCTCCAACAGAATCTCTGTTCCATGTATTTCAATAGGGAAATAGGAGGATCAAGTTTGCACTCCAGTGAAAGCCCTGAAAATTGCCTTTCTCCATGAATTTCACTGTCTATCCCGTGGCGCCACCTGTGAGCAAGCTTTTATAGATGCTTGCTAACTACGAATCGCGGTCGTAGTTGGGCTAGCACTAGGGTGATCCATATTCCTCAAGGTAGAAAACAGGACATCCAAGCGAGAAAAGGGGGGGGGGGTTGTACTAAAGATTGAGATTGGGAGAAAAATATTTAATGAAATAACTGCTGGTATTTCAAGACGTCACAATAGTTGCACTAAATTTTACTCTCTGGGCAAACATCCCCTGCCTAGGTTCACGCCGCTTCTCGGTGAGCAGTATGCGGCTACTCAGTTACAGAAACTGTGAACCCACCTTGGCTGACACCAGTACACGCCACTTCGCTGGCGTTCAGCCGGCTGCCCAAGCGTCCAGAAAGGGGAGTCCCATACCATTTAGTTCAGCAAATTCTTGTCAACAAAATTAGTCTTTTTTTTTTCAGTGTTAGTGATTGTAAAAAGAAATATAAATAATGCCACATGCTCCGAAAAAACTAAAAGTAAGCATTTTTTTGGATTACATCTGGGTCCACTGCGTATGAAGCAGGCACCTCTCCTAAGCTACGCTACTTTTTTTTTCTTAATGCAAACTGAAACTCTTTGTAACCATATCCGGTCGAGGTGCACGGGCTCGTGCGTACAAGCTTAACTCATATTTTAAAGCACCTACGGTTATTTTTGTAAAATATGCTTGTAACGAGAACGCACAGTTTCGTTTTGCTTCAACTCGCTTGGTGCCAATTTCAAACTATGCACTCCTGCGAAAACGGGACATGATTCTTTATTGGGACAGAAAGAGGGGACGGCAAAAGCGGACCTCAAAAACGGGACTGTCCCAGCCAAAACGGGACGTCTGGTCACCCTATAGTAAGTTACACAGGTCAAGAAGGTAGCGGCAGAAATGCCCCTCAAAAGGGATTCATATATCCCTCCGCCAAATCCGCATCCAATAGCGTCCCATTGTTCCCCTGACGTTGTGGCCAACACGGGAGGGTTTTGCCTTTCCTGCAAATATATTTGTGTTTATCTTTCGACTTTTGACTTGGCGTTGTGGAAGCCACGAGAGTAGCAAATTACTTTTCCCCCTCCGATGGAAAAAATACGACTTTTGGAGGTTAGAATTCCCTCTCCGATGGATACAAAGGCCACTTTCGGGGGGCTTCGGTTCCCTCTCCGCATGAATACAAAGGTCGCTTTCTTAAAAAGTGGGGTCGGAGACAAGTTGGCATCACTCTGTAGCCAA